>JALBCR010001933.1:0-36089 GCA_030710515.1 Abscondita cerata
CTCGGTATTGCCGTTTGTTGCATTGCTGAATTAATAATAAAACATAAAACTAATAATTTTACCTAAGTTGAATTAATTTTTCTGTGTAAAAGAGTTCCATTACCAAAATATGAACAAAAATCTAAATTAGCTGAAATTTTGCATTTGGGCTAAAATTTGCAATATAAAAACTTTATCTAATACCTACTATTCCGATACTTTGAGGAATAACCAGAATTTTCAGATTTTTGGAAGAAATAAAAATTTTACAGGGATTGTGTATTGCGTGACGGTGACGTGGTCAATTTTATCTTAAATCGAGTGGAAATTGATGCCAACGTCAAATTTAAAAAAAATTCTGAATAAAAACCATCCCATATGATGCGAACTTTACTGATCACACTTGCTGTTCGATTAGGGCATGAATTGAGAGCTCCTGAACTGATTTGGAATTTTTTGAAGTTTGCGATTGTCGAATAATTTTGTATGTAAGCAAATTATAAAGAAGTGAAAAACGAATGTAAGAGCTTTTCATAAATTCAGTAGAACTCAACAAACAAACTAATTGAATTTGGACTGCCGAAGTATGGTGGGTCAGCAAATTTTTAAATAATTTTAAATTAAAAAGCTTTTCATACATAATTGTACAAATTTTGAGCGATAACATACATTTATTATTAAATTTGATGAAAATTTAAAGAAGTAATTCAACATACCTGCAAAAAAATATAATGAATAGTTTTAATGAAATTTGATCACCATTAAAACTTAGACGGTATGCTCATTTGTTTATACAAAATTGTTTATAAATATTAAACTATTAAAAACCAAATAAAAAAGCAATAAGAACAAATCACATTTTTTCATGCATACACTTTTATTACAACTTTATATTAAAATCCCAATTACACATTTTTAAAAACAAAGTATTTTAATGTTTCATGCAAGCAGTAATTCTTATTTTTTCATTTTAGTTTTCTGTTATAGATGTGTTTTACAATTAACTTTATTAACGTTGGATTGCGTTTCAATCACTTCATCATGAGTGGAAATAAAATTAAATTAAAGTAAATTGCTACTGGATGAAATTTTAAAGCCTTTAAATGTTTATTAGGGTTACTACAAATAATTTAAATAAATAACTAAATTAGTTGAAAATATTGTAAAATAAGTATTTATAAAACTCGCCTTTGTAACATTGAAACTTACATAGTAATTATGGAAAAATCTATTTAAGGATTTAGGTCGCTTTCCAATTACCGAACCTTTAACCAATTAAATCAAATTCATTAACTTGTAACGATCATTGAAGTTTGTCTTAAGATGGAACTAATTAAACTAATGATTTTCTCTTCAACTTGAGGCAAAAAGAAAATGTTACTACTTGAAAAATTTATCATTGAATATTTATTGTCGAATTACAGTAAAACTGAAGTAAACGATCGGGTTGTATTATGTATATGTCTGAGATGTAAAACCTTCATGTAGTATGACAGATCAGTTTAAAATTTTTTTTATATCATCGCTTTATTGTCTACTAAAATTTTAGTTGGCGTAATTATCCATTCCATTTTAAATAATTTCAAATTAAAAACTTATTTAGGTATAGGTGATTAAGCATAAATAAAACTATTTTAGAAAGAAGAAGAAATAATAAAGTTAAATTTAGAAATTATCCTACTTTTGGTAGTATTTGAAGGATTGTCTACATTTATTAAATTTAATGAAAATCCGCATTGTAATTAGTTAACAACCAAAATTGATTGTGTAAACACTTGATTTATTCACATGTATGCAAGATTATGATTATTTCAAACAAAGAACAGAATTACTAATTAACAAGATTATTGAAAAATTAATTCCATCTAAAAGTAATGAAGACGGGATAGCCTCCTTGATGCGAGAAAAATTGCCACGTGGCTCATTGGATTGCCAAACTGATTTGTTGCACTGGATACTTCATTTGCCCTACGATCTCCACTAATTTCGATCAGTTTGTGACCTAACTCATTCAGAAACGAACGCATAATTCGCCCCATGTACCCATGGCCTCTACACATAGCGGGTAGAAGATGTGTACTATTCATATTTCCCTATGATAAATCTTCTTCTTTTCTGCCTACTTAGCAACTAAATTAGCTCCTTTGCAACAAATGTTAATATATGTAGCGGCTAAAGTATTTCCCCAAGTTGCAAACCAAGCACTGATTGTTATGAATACTTACATTTAATTTAATTTGATTATCAATAATTTATAGATTTGCAAAATCAATTTATTCTTTATTTGCATTAGTGTCGCTTGCTTTGGTGTGACAATTTTGTTGTTGAATTATTATTACTTAAAACTGTCAGTTTATTTGTGACTTTGTTGTCTCCTATAGTATTCTATAAAATAACTAATAGTAATGATTCATTTTGGAAGGTGATTTTAATTTTGACTTATTTAATTTAAAATACTTTAAAATGTAATTCCAATATTTTATATACAGGGTGTGTCATGACAGAGATTCCATTCGAAGTTTATGGGGGAAGCAGGATATTCATCTAAAACTATTATTTTGGAGGATTTATCTATTCAACTTGTACCATACTAATTTTTATCCCGATAATCTTTTCTTTAATGAATCATGTATTTGATTTGTTTGAATTCTTAGAATAGCTTCGTGTCACATTAGTTTGAAAAAATTGGTTATTATGTCAATTTTTTTAAACAATGTGAATAATTTGAAAATGGCAAATACTAGGTATAGAGAATAATACATAAATTCAACTAAAAATTTAACGTAGAATTTGATAATATAATAATATACAGGGTGTTGTATTTAAAAAACAAAATTGATAGCTACTTCCGCTATACAACCAGAAGTGCCAACAAAGGAACCAACTCTTTTTAGAACCTAGTCATGAGTATTTTTAGAAAAACGGCAGAAAATTGTTTTTTAATAGAACAGTCGATTTTCATTATATCAATACAAGTGGAAAACTGACGGAAAGTGCGATAATGAGATTTAATCTTGCAAAACAATTACCTTGATCAAATTGATTTTCGCCAAAAATTTAGAAAGAATTTTCATAATCAAGCTAATATGTCAGCATTTGTTTATGAGTCAAATCAAATTTGTCAAAGTCAAATTACTCTTTCAGTTAGAGGTGACAGAATAAATTTTAATTTGTCATTATTAGACATCAATCTGTTGTCAAAGATGTCTTTGTATTATGTGATGAACTTTCGTCTTGCTGAAACCAATTAATTTCAGCTTTAGCTTGGGTAAATTTTCACAGCAACACTAACGATATTTCTCAAGATATAACAATAGCTTTCTCCATTTAAATTTTCATCGTAAATCTAAATTGCAAATGGGTTTTTACTAGAGAAGTGGCTGTTATGTCTATTGAACCTTCCGTTTTGCGAAAATTTCGTCTCATTATTCTAAATACTATTTTTCACAAAATGTCCTTCTTCATTTTCTTGGTTAAAATCTATTCACATAACTGCACTTGTCACCAGGTTTTAGATTGTGAATCGTACTATACAAATACGGACGCCATTTATCCTTCTTCACTAATCTACGAATAGTTACAAATGAAATATCAAGATGTTGTTCAGCTTCTTTTACAGATACAGAGAAAATCGCTACGATTTTCCAGCATCTTCATCATCCAGTAATTGTTTTGTTTTTGAATGTTTAGAAAGAAATGAACAAAATTGTTAATTAAGGAACGATTGGGTGAGGTTTATTAGAATATTTTTGTAGAAATCTTCTTCAAGTTCTGCAAATATCGACACATTATGATTAAATCTAAAACACACAAATTTTGAATACTCTGTATAACAGAGGCAGTATGACTACTAATTTATATCCAGAGAAGTGCGGTTGACTTGTCAAGTTCAATAACCATGAATAATTCGAAAACGGCTAATGATCGGTATAGAGAATATTGCACAAAGTCAACTTAAAATTGAACGTAGAATTTGAGTACATATATAAAAATATACAGGGTGTTCTATTTAAAAAAACAAAGTTTTGGTCACTTCTGGTACAATCGGAAGCACTACACGGAGTCAACAATTTTTTCGGATATAGATTATGTCGAAATCTAGTGATGATAATTTAAAAAATACTAATTCAAAAATACATGACGAAGTGCAACACTGTAGCTGAGGGCTATTCGAACCCAAACAAGCTAGATATAGCAAGAAAAAATACAATCAGGGCAAGAAAACTACTAGTGGGCAATAATCCCTCTACAAGTAATGATTTGTCACTATCCGCTATGATCACGCTGGCAGTATGAGATTTTGACTAGGACTTTCAGTGAAAATTTGAAACTCGGTCGGGAATCAATATTTCAAACATACCAAGCTCCACAATTCATATTAATATTTTTAGTTAATAGTTTTGAATAAATTGCCTCTTTTTAAAGTATTTCTTTTATTTTGCGTCCGAAAAATTAAATTTTCCTGCGTGTAACTTAGAGGGATAATTTTGTTTCTACGGTTTTCCGAAAAAATATGTACTGAATTGTATTTCCTCTTGGAATAATATTACTAGAATAAGTACCTAATACACCACAAAATCTACTCCTAAAGCACACAAAAATATTTCAAGTAAAATTTTGAAAACCGGAGTTAATTTTAAATTTTAAAAACGGCTTGTTATTTCTGGTCTCCTAATTATTCAGATGTTTCATTTATTTCAGCTCGAATAATGCTAAATACCTTTACGAAACTAACTGTTTTTATCATTTAACTGTTAAAATCTAAAATAAAGAAGACATGTCTCTTCGTAGGCTGTAGTGATAATCATAAAATTAAAAAATTCAAAATGAGTACATATTTAGGGTAAGATAAACTTGAAGAAGAAAAATATTTATAAAACTCAAAGATTACATAATTAATAAATCCACTAAAAATAATACAATTTTCACACTTTTATAGATTACTTACTAGGTAGTAACTTCAAAAGGTAATTAATAAATTTTTGTACAGACCGTCCTTATATGAATTAAGCAACTAACATTAATCATTATCTGTAGTATTTACAAGTAACTATTCAACAATAATTAGCTTGAAAAAACGAAACTGTGTCGTGATTTAGTACCGATCTCATCTCTTGTTGAATTTTAACAAATGATTGTTCTCACACCTTAATTGCTGTGTGTAGCTTTACAAACAATTTACGTTCAGAATAAGTTTGGCACGCAACAAAAAGGAAACACGTTACGATTGTCCTCAGTATAATCTCGATTTTTGAAGCATGTCATTAGTTAGTACTGATGATACACAGATTACAAACGCACCATTAGCATATTTAAACATAAACATTTGTTTTTAAATTTATGCACGTAATATAATAACATCAGGAAACATTAGATAATTGTCACAAAAAAAATTGATAAAATAGCGTTTAGTTAACATTTTACATTTCTTTAAACGCGTAACCTATTTTTGTATACATAAATAAAATAGGGATATTAAATAGTTTTATTAAGTTTATTTTAGACAAGCATTGAAAAAGTTGCTAATACATACGAAAATAGAAAAGATTTATTGAAAAAAATACTATTATTGCAAAAAATTATTATTGTTTTAAATGTAATGCCAACGACAAATCTCATAAATATATAGTGATCAAAGTAATTTATGCAATCAAGAGCAAACGGGCTTTAGTATTTAATACACTTGGCAGGATAATAAAATTTAATCATTGCCAATACTTAACACTACGAGACACTTCTGGGTATTGTTTTCAAAAATATGGTTAATTATTATAAACTTTGACTTTTTATTTCAAAATTATTTATTATTATTAATATTTAAGACGGTTGGGAATTTACATGTGTACATCCAAATTTTAAGTATCTAATATCTACCATGTTTTCGTTGATGGTGTAAAATGTAAAATTATATGTCCTTATGTCTATTTACGTTTCAAAAGCCAATATTTACAAAACCATTATTATTAATGAATTAATAGAAATAGGTCAATCCAGTGTCTAACTGCAAACATTAATATTTTACAACTTAAGCACATTCCCATATCGTGATCAGTGTAAATATTTACAGTACTTTTACTCACATGTTAACGTATTTTTAGTTGCAACTACATACTATAATTGATACATTCAATTTTAACTTGACGTTTTTACATAAAAAATAAATAATAAAATTAATACTTCGTAAAAAAACATCTTTGATGATATGTTGTTTATTTAAGAAAATTAATAAAAAGTAAGAGGTTTGATGGATAAAATCTTTTGAGTTTTCGTAATAGTGTTTTTATTTGTAAAATATTATCGTTATTGTTTAGAAATGAAGTGAAACTATAAATGAATGCACCTTGTGGCAAATTGCCAAATAGTCAGAGCAATGACCGAAATTAAAATACACACACTCTGCTATACGAAATAAATGTGTAAGTTACACGTTTGTAGTTGCTTAAATTTAATATTTTTGCGCAACCCTTTGTGTACGTATCTCGACAAAGGTAGTATTTTCAGTCGAGCTGATCTTATAAATAGATCCCTAACAATTTTTCAATGCGTTGTTAAAGAATAATCAAGTGTTTGCTGATTATTGTGATTTTTATACTAATGAAAACATATTAAATACAAACATCAAATACTTATTTAAATTTTTTAACATAAAAGCTAAACATTACTAATTACATTAGTTGGTATGTAAATTAATTATGACAAGCCAAAATAAAATCCTGAAACCTTATCAAATTGAGTTTTTGTTTATCAAAAATCTAGTATTGATGAAGCCCGGATTTCGTCCTATCGTCAAACCAATTTGATAATTAAAAGTTAAAATTTATAATAATAGAAGTAAGAATAAGAACAGTAAGTAAGAATTGTTACTGAACAAACTACATATTCAGAAAAAGTATGTAATCTAATAGAGCTCTATTAGATTACATACTTTTTTATTTAAGTAATAACAATGTAAATATACTGTTTACATTATAAATGTTCGAAAGTTGTTGCTGTTTTAACTCTTTAATCTAGGTAGGTGAATTAACACCAATTTGGCATTTACATAAGTATCATATTTGGAAACGTATGTAAACAATTTTAAAGTTTTGTTTAAATCAAATTTTGAAATTTTGTACATGCGTACTTTTCCTACCATGTTTTGTCTTGTATTAACAAACAAAAATTA
Source organism: Abscondita cerata (assembly GCA_030710515.1). NCBI lineage: Eukaryota > Metazoa > Arthropoda > Insecta > Coleoptera > Lampyridae > Abscondita > Abscondita cerata. The sequence continues at coordinate 7,145 of JALBCR010001933.1, forward strand.
TTTGTATAGATAATACGTAATAAGCCATGACCGGAAAACAAAAATGTTTTGCTTAATAGGATACCGAGATGACACTCACGTGACAACATTATTTCCATATTTCAATAACTCCATTCACGTTTCATATTGTCATTAAGGTTATTTTAATTACAATTTTATAACAAGAGGGTGTGTTAAATTTGATAAGTCTGCATTTGTAAGAAACATTAAAACTTGTCCTCTATAAAAGTAGATGGCGATAAAAATAATATTGTTGCATTACGTTTACAAAAACTCAATCTGTATTCAATAGTGTATGAATTTACACTCATGAAATTTAAAAAAATGGACACGCAAAATATACATTTTGTAAGGACTAAATATTATGAATAGAGAGTTTAATGATTTTTTTAATAACTTACAATAATTAGTAGGTTAGATTTATTTAAAAATAAGTAATAATCAGTCAACCCAAATAACCATGTTTAGTTTTTTGATTTAATTTAAAAGTTATTGCTTGTAGACGTTTTTAAATCAAAATTATTTCTAATTTTATTTTGTAAACATTTCCTAAACAAAATTTTGATTCGATAATTAATCGAGCTATGGTGTTTAATTAGCGATACCTTCAAATATATTCTTTAAAGAAAAAATTAAGTAAGCAACGTAAATTACCTATTTTCTAAAATGTGCTTAGTGTAATGATTCATTCTACAGTCCTTCTATAAGATAACCCCTGCTGAGACTACCTGCTGTTAGAATTGTAAATGATACCCTTAAGCCCGCTTCACAATGTGCAAACTTTTGTTTACAGAAATTGTGGTGTCCAAGTTTTAAATTTCATGAGTGTACAACCACAGCATACATCTACGAATGCAGTAGTAGCACTTGAGTGAATATTTTGTACTAAAAATAATTCGCGCAAGTTACAGCGCATTTGTCAAATTCGATATTGTAGCGCAGTGAAGGTTATTGCCAGAGGCGTAACATTTCAAAAGCTAAAAAATGTATGTTAATTACCTGGATCGTAGATGTACAGTCTTTCTCATGTTTCATCTATTGTGATTTAACATAAATTAAAAACAAATGATTGCTTTTATCGCATTACTTATTCTGATTTAACACGATCGATCGATCCAAATTCTAAGACAACTCTGCTTTAGTCACCGCCACACGTTTATGGTTTCGTTGTAGTCATGTATTTCACCACTTGTAATTCTTGTTTCTTACTGAGGAATTGTTATCCTAACAATCTGTGACGAATAGTAAAAACATAGGTACACATCGCCACGAAAATATGATGTTAAATTATTTAAACTTTCTCTCGAATTTCAGTTTCTCCAGTTTTACCGCATTACGTCAACGCGCAGTAACCTGGGCTAAAAAAATTTAATACCAAATTTTTCCATGTATTTTATATGAACTACAACTACTGCATTTGTAGATGTATACTGTGGAACAACTCTACAGAATCTCTGAATTGTCAAAAGTATATGTGGTTGTTTAAATAAAATGTTTATTAGTACCAGTAGTATTTGAATAGTAATAAGCGGCAAAGTTGAATACAACAGCAGTGATTAATTCAGGTACGAAAAATACAATTTATTTAAATTCGCCCATACCTATACCTAACATTAACGTTATAATCATTGACGATTATTCAACAACTGATTCGGCCGATGTCAAGGAAAAGAAGAGCATCGACCGAGACAGATGGAAACTGCAATAGAAGTAAATTAACAGTAAGAACCTCACCGATGAAACGGCGAAAAGCAGATCAATTAAGCAGACTCTTGGAAATGATGACCGAAATGATAGCGGAGCAAAGCGATATTATAAAAGAAATACAAAATATAGGACAAGAGCAAAGAAATTCAACAACTCACTAATAGCCATTAAACAAGAAAACGAAAAGTTGAAGAGCGAAAATGCTTAGAAATGAGAAAGAAAATGAACAAATTAAAATCGAAATGGAAGACATTAGAAGAACCTACAGCATTAAAAGAAGCAGTAAATAATTTGTTCAAAGACCAGCTTAATATCGATACCTAACCTAAAACCATAACAAGAATAGGACATACAAGTTGTATAATATAACTAAACAATGAACATGATGATGAAGTAATGCAAAACAAGATTAAACGGAAAGACCCGATGACAACTAATATATACATTAATAATAATTTAACCAAAGAATAAACAAAAGGCAAGATGGAATAAAAAAAGTGAACACGAACAAAGCACATAAAATGGCAATGATTATGGATAACGACAATAGAGGGATATTAGTGATAAAACCAGAAAAGACACGGACAATAAAAGAGGGAATACCGAAAGTAGGAACATGGAACACAAGAAGTTTAACAGGAGAGTAGAGGAACTAATATACGAATTCAACAGGGTTGAATTGTACATATTAGTGCTGCCAGAAATTAAGAAAAAAATGATATTAAATAAGGGACACATAATACGTTACAGTGGAGTACCTGAAGAAATCTGGGCATCGGGGGAATAGGTTGTTTAATTAGAAAAAAGTTAGTAGATAAAGTCACAAACTGGAAGGTGTGGTCAGAAAGATTAATAACACTGGAGATTAAATTTACGAAAGAAGACAAAATAACAGTAAGATGAGTATATGGACCGAATGATGATGACACAAAAGAACGGAAAAATAAATTATGGGATGAACTAGCAAACGCTACAGAGCAAAGGGGAATGGGAGATTTTAATGGAAGAGTAGGAGTAAGAAGAAATGCTGGAGAAAATGTAATAAGGATGTACGGAGAGAACACACGAAACAATAACGAAGAAAGGTTTATAGATTACTGCACAGTATATAATCTAATTGTAATGAACACTGTCTATAAACACAAAGACATTCATAAATTTACACGTCAAGTTCCAAACACAGGTGAAAGATCAATCATAGATTGTGTATTCATAGAAAACACAATATGATACTTATTCAGGAGGTAAGAGTAAAAGAGGGCAGAAATATTTAGTGATCATTATCTTGTTGAAGCAAAACTGAAACGACCAAGCCAACTTAGAGTAATTAACTGTGGAAGAAACATGGCAACAGTTTAAAGAAATAGTTATAGAAGCAGTTAAAAACGTATGTGGGATGAATATTTAAACAAGCAACCAAGAAAAACGAACTTGATGGTGTAACCAAGAGATAAAATCACAGATAAAACTAAAGAAGAAACAATGGGTAGACTTTTTGGCAAGTAAATCACTAAAAAATATGACATATATAAAAAAAAAAAAAAATAAAAAATAAAAGTTAAGAACATGGTAACTGAAGCTAATAGTAAAGTGTGGCGAGAATTCAGAGAAAAATGGAATATAGCAGCAAACAAAATCAAAACTGTTTTATAAAGTGTTAAAAAAAAAGGCAAAACAACAATAGTCACAAAAATAAAAACACAAAACGGAGATTTAATTACAACCAGTAGTTGAAGCAATGGATGAATAAAAACAATACTTTGAAGAATTGTTTGAGGCTGAATCAGAAGGAAACTCGACGTATATCGAAGAAAAGCTAGATTTAAATAAAAGGAAAGATAATCAAGAACAAGATACAGAACAAATAACAAAAGAGGAACTAGAAGTAGCTATAAACAAAATGAAGAATGGGAAGTCATTAGGACACGACAGAATAACAGCCGAAGTGATTGAGAAAATGGGAGAAGAGGAAAGAAACTACTATTACAAATCTATAATAGCGCATATACAAAAGAAAAGATACTTGCTGATTGGGCAATAGGACAAATAGTACCAATTTACCAAAAAGAAGAGAAAAAACTATGTAATAATTACAGAGGGATCACGCTGTTAAACACACCACTTAAAATTCACAAGCAAATATTAGAAAAAACTAAGAAAACAATCAAACCCTCACTAACAGAAACATAGAGTGGATTTTGCAAAGGAAGGAGCGTTCAAGACCACATATTTACGACCAAAGAAATATTCAACAAAAGACTTCAGTACAATAAAATCACGATTTTTGCTACAACTGCAAATAGGATATCAAAACTTACAATCTACATTCATAACATTTTATAGATCACGTGGTACTAATAGCAAGCAAAGAAGAAGATTTACAAACAAACTTAAATGTATGGAACAAGACGTTAATGGAAAACGGTATGGAAATCAACATAGAAAAGAATAATGGTAGTAGCAAACCTTATGAAATAAAATTACGTATAAATGATAGGCAAGTAGAACAGACCAAAAAATTCAATTATTTAGATGTGACATTAGAAGAAAACGGCAGACAAGAAACATACTTAACAAAAAGGATAGAAAAAACTATACTACGCCATAAATAAGACTTTTGTAGGTAAAAAAGGAGTTACCCAAAAACAAAATTAAGTGACTATAGAATGATTATCAGTCCAATATTAACATACGGTTCTGAGTAATGGGTACTATCTAATCAATTCAAAAGTTAGGGTATCACTCTGAGATCATGTGCGAAGAACGCAAATTAGAACTAGAAGGTACCCCAGTAACAGAACGACAACGTACTGACGAAAATATTAGAATAAAAGGGAAAACATGCATGGAAGCAAAGGTCTTTGCAAAGACAAAATAGAGGCGAATTTGTGTGCAATACATAATTTCAAAGATTGCAATGCTAAGTAGTGTGACCTTTATATACGTAACATGAAATGTAATTTACAACGCTACCCCATAATGGTAGAAAGGAATTGATTACATATTGCAATATTCAAATTTGATTAGATGGGATCATTATTAAGGGTTACTATGGTTTTAAATTAAATACAGTAAAAAAAGCGGTCACTAAAATATGCTGCAAAACTGACCGGTATATGGTGGTGGCCGTTATTGGGAGAAAAAAATTATTTCTATGTGTTGTTTATTAAAATGGAACATAATACATTCGCTATAGGGTACTATATATCTGCATTAAAAAATAACTATAAATGTGCTGATGCAATATTAAATAATTAGACGATATAATAATGGAAGAGTTATACATATTGAATACATAATACATACATTTACATAATATGTACCTATTTTCTAATTGCTCGTTATACCTATTACAATAATTAATTACATACATATACATCTCTTAGTTTTCACACACTTTACCCATATCTTTAATGTTTGACGTAAAAGCTTTGGATTCTTCTGCACCACTTTCATTGTTCGAATTACAGCCTTCACTATAGTCTAATTCACTTATTATATCTTGAATACTTAAATTGGGTCTTTTGGTCAAAGTACCACAATCAATAGATGCATAATTTTCAAGGCTTACATGTTGATTACCTTCTAGTAATACAGGAAAAAACTAAGTTAGTGGAATTTCGTCTTCTTCATCGAAATCTTCTTACAGGACCTTTTTCGAGAATCCTGCTTTTGCAAAACATTTAGGAATTGTAATAGGCGAAACGTTTCTCCAGGCTACTGATATCCAAACTAAAGCGCTGGTTAAATTAATACTTTTTTCCGCATCTTCAAAAAAACATCACCAAATTTCTATTTGATTTGGTTCACAGTATTGTCAGAATTTGCTGAGTCTTCTGCAGTTTAATGTTCCGGCTTGCCTATTTAGAAACACTTATACATTTAGTTATCCAGCCCCCAAAACTAATTTGTTACCGAAAACACGTTAATGATATTTGTATTGTTTTTTCTAACCTAGTTCGACTTCTACCGTGATGATTTTGGTGTTGTAACAGTGTGTACAATTTAACACCTTGCTTGTTATTCCGCCAACGTTTCGACTGCTAGGCGTGTCTTTTCAAGGCAACCATATTTTGTATTAACAAAAATTATATCAATACATGGTTTCATTGTAACATTGTACAGGATGAATGAGATTTCCAAAACGGTTAGATGTAAGACTTGCGTCAAAAATTTGATATAAAATTTATCACCTAGGACCGACCCATTTACAACAAGTTTCAGTCGAACTAGACAGATAATAATAAATATGCTAAGTAAATGCCAACAGTTAACTGTAAAGACTTGTGTGCGTTAAAGTGCATCGCGCCTTCTAAGCGATGGTTTTAATGCTTAAAACAACACGTGAGTCGATAAAGCCAAGATAACTTTAACTTACTTTAACGCACACAAGTTTTTACAGTTAACTGTTGGCATTTACTTAGGTTACTAATTTACACGTGTCCATGTTAACACGAGATGTCGCAAGACACACGTTTTACTTATAATAAATATGATTCAATGTGTTATAAATAAGTAATAACTTGGAATTTGTTTCATAGCCCTACCAGAAGAAAATTTTCGAAAATTAAATAATTCATTTTTATCAATCTTCAACTTACTTTTAAGTTTTCCCAGTTTTTTTTTAATACTAGGTTCATCGGGAATCGAGATTGTATTTATTTGTACGGAAAAACCGCGTTGTTTTTTATTTCCTTTACAAAATTTAAAAAATTAAAAAAATTGTATATTATCGGGTGGTTTTAGTGCAGCTCCGCCTATCGTTGAGCTGACACCATAAGTCATTTTTTTCTGTTCTACTAAAATCCTCTCTACAACGACAAACAAACAAAGTTTTTAACAACAATACGGTCTGTCAAAACACAAAACTCAGGTTAGGTGCGAGTATATTAATAAGGGCGATTAACAATTGAGATATTTTAACTCACGAGCGAATCTCAATTATTAATCGCCCATATTAATGTACTTGCTTGTTAAATAACTATTTCTACTCTAATTGTATTAATTTCAAATATGTACTACTATGAATAACGTATACGAGGTGTTCAATATATTATCTACTTCGGTGGTTGCAATTGCACTGAGGGGAGATAGTAGGCTCTGTCCTTGTAACCACACGTCTTGGGGTGATGCGCAATTTGAACCCCCGTGATCAATACTGCCAGTGTAACAAGATGGCGGATGCATCAACATCTCACGTTAGCAAGAAATTGCTCGATTTAGAGCAGAGGTCGGTGATAAAATTTCTCACTAAGGAAGGGAAGAAACCAAAAGAAATTTTTAACCGCATGGTTTTGGTGTACGGGGAGAGGCTATAAAGGAGAAAAGGCGTGGAAACCTTGCAGCAGGAGTCATGCCGTTACACGACAACGCACCTGTTCACACGTCGCGAAAAGCTCAAGTCGCCATTCAAGCCTGCGGCTTTCATCAACTCAATCATCCGTCCTATAGCCCTGACCTAGCCCCCTCCGATTATTTTATGTTCAGATACATGAAGAAATTTCTTCGTGGAAAGCGATTTTCTTGCGATGAAGAGGTGGAAGCGGCTGTGGAAGCTTGGTTTGCAGAGCAATCGAATGAATGTTTTCAACGGGATAACGTCCTTGTAGAAGAAGTGGGAAAAGTGTGTTAAGTTTGGAGAAGACTATATTGAAAAATAAAAATATAATTTCTACCTGTCTTGTTTTTCTTTCATACTCAGGTAGATAATACATATATTGAACGCTCCTCGTATCTATGTATTCAAATCCAATAGAAATGAACTTTTGGTTCATTACGTGCCCATAACAAATCGATAAACTCAAATATTCCTAATGTATTTATACGGTTGATTGTTAATTTTAAATCAATATTAAATTTTTCACAAGTTGATTTACCATTTGATCTGATTCGTTTATTTTTACAGTAATTGATTGAGAACAAACGCAAAAATGTTAAATAATCTAGATAAACTGAAAGTTAAAAAAAAACTAGTGATTTTGTAAACGTTTGATTGACACACATTTCCGCAAGCATTTGTTTGAATGAATCGGGAATCGAAAATAAAGATTTTTAAAAATAAGTATTCGGCATCTGTTCCACAATAAACACATGAACTAAAAATTATTTTTAACTTACAATGTTTGCCTCAATTACATTTGCTCTAATATATCAAATTTGTCAATCAGAATCGAAAAAAATAGCAGTTGTGAGTAAATCAAGATCCGTAATTGTCTTTGGCTAATTTTATTTAATGAATAACGATACTGTTTTGCAGTTATATTTATTATTTTAAAACAGTATTTAGTTATTTAATTTATTTAAATCTATTTTTTACATTACGAATTACATGTATAACGTTTACTATTTTTTAATTTTATTATACTTGCCAAAATTTTAAGCAATTACACACCTATTTTAACAAACTTCCTGGTTTTAAATTAAAACATTATTTTAATTGGAGCGCGAAATTGCATTAGGTATATTCTGATGCATCGAATAATTTGCATTTCATAAAATTTATTAAAAATATCAATAACCTGTTTTGCATTTTCTATTAAATTTTACATAAATTCTGTTTATGCTCAATATTTTTAATTATAATTCATGTCTTAATGGTTTTACACTGTAAAAATACTCATGAAATTTTACCCTAAAAATAGGAGGCAACTTTGCTACCTCCTATTCGTAGCGTAGATTTACCACAAACGGCAATATTACATCAGGGATTGAAAAATCACATTTAAGAGAAACAGTCTAGTTTAATAATAATCAAATATGTAATTTACACTGGCGTATGTAAACTTAACTTTTAATTTTACAACTTGTTTTAATTTTACGTGGGAAATATTTTGGTGAGTGTAAACTTATCTTTTAAATATACCATGACACGAAATATTCCGCTTTAATTTTACATATTAGTTAATATAGTTTCTAAAATCAGTCCTTCTCCAGTCTGCTCGTTTTAAATTTTTTTTCTATGAACATCATGATGACAAAGAACATAAACGTATTTATTAAAAAAAACTTAACATATTTCACATAAGAAAAAAACATTAACGCAAAAAATTCATTTCTGACAATACTTACTAATAATAACAATCTAATGTGATCTAATTTAAAAAGTTCCTCAATTTATTTAAGAAGGATATCACTTTGGACTTTGAATGCTGCCTTTTGTTTTTTGTCCCTTGGTCTGGGTGTATTTTTAAAAAGTACCTCTGCAAAACTTCAAATGTGTTGGAAACTCCTTTTGGATATTCCAGATTGAAAATGTAGTACAGCGCAAAAACGAGTTTCAATGCAGTTGAAAAACTTTCACTCTCGTGCACCTTTTGACTTTCAAATACTATCCAGAATTTCACCTACAGTATTTAGTTTATTTAAAATATGAAGAATTGTTGATATCGGTTGTTGCATACCATTTTGAATTACAGCAATAAAAGGTGAACTCATCTCAATCTCTTGTGGATCAGATTCTTCCTGAAAATAAAATCACTATAAACATTAACTCAGATAAAGTATTAACTATTTTTACCTTTAACGGAAACAAATTTGTAGTTACTTTTAATGTTGTGATCAGTTTTCCTTCATCGGTGTCGGGCTTGTGATCAATTAATTTTTTACACATACCAAAATTTATTATTGCCTCAGATTTTTTATTAATATTTTCTATGAGAAGGTCGATATTCTGGTTCATTAACTTTTTGTAATGCCATTCGATTCCTGGTTGAGTGAGTAGAATGGGCTATTCTGTTTTTGTTTGTATTAGGGATGGTGCTTCGGTTTGATTAAGAAATTGCCTTTGAGCACTATAGGTAGTCTCTAACATACTTTCAATTTCCTCAGTCTTAAATGCTGTGAAGTCAATATTTTTCAATAAATTTTTAGTTTCTTCGTTCGTCGATGTTGAAACGTCAAGCTGCCAATTATGACAACCAGCTTTGGAACTCAACATTCTTTTTTTATGTTTCAATGGTACGTCGGCATCAGGTTTTCTTTTAACTGATCGATTCAAGTATTTGATCCGTTCCTTAAGTTTATTATATAGTACAACAGAAACATCACCCATAACTACTCCATCGTCGTCTACGTCTCTGAACATTTGGGGATATCTTGATACTATTTTATGGGCAACAATTCTTATTGCTTTAGAAGGGATGTCTCTTTTTAATTCCAGCATGGAATCTGCGAAAAACTGAACAACGGTGGTAATACTTCTTAGCTCTCTATTTCCAGATTCACAATTTTTAAACTGAAGAGAGTAACTTATCCCACGGAAGTAAAAAAGATAACCAACTATCTTCGTTAGTTCTGTCGAAGTGGATATTGTCCTCTTTACTGTAATTGAGGTCAGGATCCGAAAATGTAAGGATATCACTATTTTGATTTGTGCTAATGGTATCAGCTGTACTTTCGGTTGCACTTTGCCAGAATTCATTCGGCTGCAACATATTAAAAGTCTCTTTATGTAATATTTTTAAAGTTTCGGATTCATCAATTTGCGTTCCATCACATTCTAGCACTAAAGTAGATCCATTTAATTTGAGTTTTTCAGAAGCTGAAACAATGCTTAATAAATTTTTTTTAAACATAATAAATAACGAAATGTATAATATAATAATCGTGTTAAAAAAACGGTTTGTCTATTCGTACTAAAATTGATTTACCAAAAAATAATTATACACGAAAATCGAATTACCAAATCATCGACCTTTTTAATTTTTAAATACAATACAATTATTTTACGAAGAATTAAATTGTATTTCCAATTTCAGGCGTTTTTATATGGTGCTGGACGAATAATTTTGTTTTATTCATACGACTAACGTATACGGATAATAATTGTTTTCTTCATACGATAATCAAAGAATAGCAACTCCAATAAATGAATAAGTACGGAAAACATTAATCGTGACAACAACAAAATATAGTTCAAAATATTATTTTCTTACCCTTTAAAATAAGTGTTTCATACAGTTTTGATGATGTTTCATTCAATGACACAAAAATTTTCTTAGTTCGAGTAAGAGTCCCAAATTTTGAAAAACAGCATATTGATAACACTTAAATTAAACGCAATTGTCTTTAGTAACAAATTTGCACATTGAAAAGTATTGCATTTTGCACTTCCGGGACCAAAGCACTTACTTTTGTCCGCATATAAGTAACTCATTTGCTCCCTAGGGATTAAATATGGACTGAACTCCTTAGGGAGTTCATTGTCAGATGTCAAATATTTTTTATTAATTGTTTAAGATGAGGTTTTAGCTGACCCGTAATTATCATGACAAACTTACCATCCGTCTTATTAAAAAACTTTAAAAAATTAAATTTTTAATGGAAAATACCTTTCCGGAAGTGCAAGAAATTGCGTATATACCTCGGGACCAAAGTACCTAAATCCCGCGAGTAGTTGTTGCGCTTGGGCTATTAAATGCTGCAGTTTGGACCCTCGGTATATAATAATATTATAAAACAGCTATTACAACATTAAATAAAAAGGCTATACCTACAGGTTACCTCCAATGTCTCACATCACTTCATAAGGAGCAGATTTAAATGAATATAGATTTTGGGAACCACGTGATGTGAAATGCATTATTGGTTCATAACATAGCAGATCCATATACTGCGCACAAATTAAATGAGAATTACTTTTAATTTCTTTATATAAAGTCTGTATATTATTGACGCGGAGTAATAAATCATAATTGCTTGAAATAATTCGTTATTTTCTTGTGAAAGCGGTACTTCTACGGTTAAGTAAAACCAATAAATTCTAACCAAAATACGATCATTGTGCCGCTCTTGCAGCATATCGACCCATCTAGGGTCTGAGAACAATAGTTTAATCTGTGTAAACACGTTGCCATCAGCCCAGGTACTGACGAAACGAGAATCATAGCCGTAGATGTGGGTATTATACCAAGATACAAAAATAATGGTATATAATACGTAAGATCTACTATACAAATAAAATAAATAACATATAAATAATATATGACATAAATATAAAATAAAATAGTAATGCAGATATCGTCAGTACATTTATTACAATTACAATTAATTTGCGGGGACCGATTTTTAGGCATCAAAAAGTAAATTTGGCTCAATTATAAAATTATGTGGTTGTCATGGAAACTTATCAAAATGAATAGATAAAAGTAACAGGCATAAAAATGTTCATTTAAATAACAAGACATTAGTAGGTAAAATAGGCATATTTAAAAATAACTGACAATACTCACTCATGGTTACAATAAATGGTGTTTAGAGAGTAGAACACTGTTTCAGGCACATTACGCTTGGTCATTTAACTTTCTTCCTCGTCTGAAATTTCCATTTCGGAATCAGAATCACTGTCTTGTGTGTTTACTGATATAATAATTGGCTCCAATGTTATCTCTACTAAATTATCCAGTTGCCAACATTTGTCTTCTTCCTTAACGACATCAGATACACAGTTCTTCCATCTTTCAGGGGTTACTTTGTTTAATGGATTTTCCAGTTTTTTCACGTCGTCGAGTTTAAAAGTGGTATTGTTACGAGCGACGTCACCTTTTACTTGAGCCCAAACCAACTCTATAGGATTCAGCTCACAATGGTAAGGTGGTAAACGCAGTACTTCAATGCCCCGATTCTTTGCCATTTCATCAATAACATGACGTATATACTTATTCTTATGAACTTTAACAATATCCAATAATTCTCTTTTCACCATGTCTTCCTCAAAAGTTATATTCTTAACAGATAACCAATCTATAATTTCTGCTTTCTTCCAAGCGCTGGTAGGTAAATTTTCGTATCTTCGTGAGTGGTAGCTGGCGTTGCCCATAACTATTATAGATCCTTGGGGTATCAAATCTAGCATCTGCTCAAAATATTCTTCAAACACATTAGCATTCATGTCTTCGTGGTAGTCGCCAGTTTTCTTTGATTCGAATTCTAACAAACCACCATCTACAAAGCCATCTTCATTGCCAATATGAGTAATAATTAACCGTGTTCCTTTCCCAGAAGGCGGTCGAAATCCTGTCGATAGCCCTTCTATAAATCCTTGTCGAGCACTCGTAACGGTATTATCATGCCATGTTTTTTTACGGTATGTCCTGCATTGATCCAGGTTTCATCCAAATAGAATATACGCCTGCCTTCACGCCTATATTTTCTTATTTCCCGAAGATAATTTCTCCTCCATGTAATAATCTCTTGTTTTTCAATTAAAACGGATCTTCTATTTATCTTCTCCCAAGTAAACTTCAACTTGCGAAGAAGTTTCCACAGTGTTCTACGACTCATTTGGGGTAGATTTTCATCCTCATTTACTGCTAGTAAAATCTTATCGATTGTAGGAATCTCTTTCCGTAAGTAGAACGAGTGAACCTTTCTACGGACAGAATTCCTCATTGCATCATCTAATTCCATCGGGCGCCGACCAGGAGATGGAAATGGGTGAAGCACTTGTCCCAAATTTTTCTTTCCCTCACTAGTTTATAAATGGTGGATTTTGATATTCCCGTCATTGCAGAACATAATCCTACAATATCATCGACACTTTTTGCAGGGTGTTGACATCGAACAGCGTCATGCACATTTAAAATTATAATTTTTCATTAGCAGATAACGCACCACTTTTAACACGTTTTGCTGGTGAAAAGTTTTCATTTAAAATAGATTCATAACTTTGTAAAACTCAGTATACGTACCTATATAAAAATTAAAATTTAAAATAGACAAATTGAGAAACGACACATTTGTCATTTATCGATTTTAGAGTTTAATTTTATATTCAAATACTGTGTTTTACAAAAGTTTTGTATCTATTTATATCTTATTAAACGGTGGAATATTGCTGAATTAAATTATTTACTATGAAAAATAGATTCCACAAAGTAAGGATTGAAACAATAAAAGAAACCACATAATAATTCATATCAAGGTAGATTTTACTATTATAATATGTTTTACCTACTAAAAATATAATTTTCCAAACGTATCAGGTACCTACGCCACTGCAATACGGGAGATTCGATAATTCTGACAGGTTTATTACTCCGTGCCAATAGGATACTGAGTATAGCCCACTGGAATCTTCACTAATCTCGATAATATTTCCAACAAAAATAGAGGTCATCATATTTCTTATTTATAATAATATATAAAATCGAGCAAAGCACATAAACGTCATTTTCAAGTTTCGAAAAACATAGCTTCATGCCAGATAAATAAGTTACCCTCTAGAAGTTGCTTTGGTTGTCAAAAATTTAGGGTTTTCGAATAGACAGTTCGTAGAAACAAATGAAGAAATAAATTCGGAGTAATCTACAGGTAAAAATAAAATAGCTGTATCCGCAACCACTTGATCACTAAATAAATTACCATGAACTGCATGGAAAGCTTGCAATAACTGATGTCTTTCTGAAAGCATCTGCAAAATATTTTTTAAATTTGTCGAATGTTTAAGATTACTTTTAAAATATAAATGTTTGCTTTCATTACGTATTGTCCAAACCTGACGTAAAGGGCCAAATTTTTTAATCAGGTGCGGATAATGCATTAAAAAATGATGCTTCGGTCTTAATCTCCCAACATTCATGGTTAGTTGTTAAATTAAACATAGCAGGTAGCTTGTCACTTTTTTAAGAAAGAGAATTTTAACATATTCAACTTCAAATTCAAATCGTAAATTTTGTAAACTGTCATTTAATTCTTCATACGTAAATTGTTTTAGCACAATCATTTTATTTAAACATAGCATCACATCATATTGAAGAACGCCTTCAAAAACATCATGTGCCAAACACAGAGGCAACCCGGGATTATAAATATGATAATGATTACACGGATTAAGTACTGAGTCTGACTTAACACCATTAGTAGTTTCATTAGAAAGTAATGCCATGTCTACATCAATTTTATGATTAATTTTAGTTCTAAGGAAAAGGTATCTGTTATGCTTTTAAAATCAAATTTAGAAGTATAGCAATATCTACAAAAATAATTTTACGGGGAAAAATTCTCACAAAGAGATTGTGCCAAAAACTGTTTCACCTTTAATTTGTACCCCATACGTTTCAAGATATCGAATGTCAGTCATAATTTTTTCAAATATTTTAAAAAATCCAAATTTTTTAACTGACTTTTGAAACACAGTGCTACGAGCTGAATTTGGTCAACTTTTGTCCTACAAAAAGGCGATAAATTTCCTAAAACCATATAAACTTCGATAATTTTATGAATGTTTCTAGAACTTCCTAATGGATTGCATACTTCAAATGAGTCTTGGTAAAGTATTAATTGCAAACCATTAGGTGTTCTTTAAAAAACATAATTTTTCTAGCGTTCCCCATCTCTTATACCTGAAAAACATTTTCGGATGATCCTACATTGTTTTAAACTGTTGATACAACATGGTCATCACTTCAATTGTTTGCAGAATCGGAACGTAATAAAAAAAATGTTTTTTTACCGTCGTCCTCTAAAAGTATATTCAAAGGAGTAACATAACGAAAATTTTTAGTATAGTATTTTTCGGGCGTATGCAGTCCTTAGCGAATCATCGACTAAATTGTGTGCTTTTTTAAAAAGATCATATTTTTCAAAATGAGCCGTTACGTCTTCATTTTTTTTTCCAAAACATAAGACAAACATTCCATGCTAATTTTATTAATGTCAGAAAGACCTTCAATTAGAGTCGGAGTCGGTCAAAAAATGTTTTGCCTGCAGATTTAAATAAGTGGTTGTTCTACATCGAGGTCTACATTGTCAGATTTGGTATAAACTTCCATATTTTGTCCTGCATTAATATTAACCGTCTGCGAAATCATGTTTTTTTGTTATGACATCTGTACAAATGAGATTTTAAACTATAAATGTGAGAATAGGAATGCTGAGGTTTCTTACACTCGGCAAATGGACTTTGACATTTTCATTTTTACGAATATGATCATACAAATGGGAAAACATCTGGCTTTTAATGCTAGTTTTGAAAACACAATGACTTTTCTTACAAAAATAAAATTCCAATCTTTCTTTTTCCTTGTTTTTATGACTTCTGTATATGTGCATTATAAACGTTTTCTATTTTCCAAATTGTCTATGACATTGAGGATATTCACAAAAAAATCTACCACTTGGTAAATTACGATGATAGTACTGGTGCTGATTATATTTTGTAAGGTTATTAAAATTGACTTTGCAGATGTGACACTTATACATCGTTGCGTTATAATATTACGTACGTTATATTGATAGCAAACCAAAACTGCCGACTTTACATCATTTTCCGTCTAACTAACCAAAAGTAAGTGTTAGCACCTTGATTAATAGCATGTTATCGATACACTTCACAACACGGGACCCTCACAACAGAATACAATACTTAGAAGTCTAATATGGACCCGATTTCAACCGCCAACAACATTTTTAGTGCGGTTATAACTGCGTTGTAATTAAAAATAAAAACAACTCAGCATTAACAACACACAATGTGCTGTGACTTAACCTAACGACTTGATTATAAACAGGATTCTGATACTAACTTACCTTTTTAATAATTTTCTTGCAAAATGCGATGCACTAAACACACAATTGAAAGAAAAACCAAACGCAATAGGCCGAATGGAAATGATATCAACCATAATGCACTTCGGTGATCGCTGATGCAAACAAAGCGATTCCAACATGGGATAATATTACCGACATTTTTTATGTATAATTAGATTAGTGTGTTAAAATTCCATTATAGTAAGTAGAATTACTTTAATACAGTTAAGATTACTAATACAAGGAGGGAATAATACTGTATTAGGGTAAAATTACAACAAGAACATCAAATTTTATCCATGAAAATGATTTTACATGAATATTTACACTTTAAAAGAGGTAATCACAATTTCCACCATTTCGAATGAACATTCCCCTTAATTTAGAGGTATTTTTTATTTATTTTAAATATTAAAATTCCACCATTTTTACAGTGTATGCAAGATAAATAGAATTAACAAATATGTATATTGTATGTGAATCAAAAATCTTTTTTTTTTTGTAGAAAATTATGATAAACTATGTTGAACGCAATCAAAGTTCAAACTTTTCCTAGTTTTATATTACATTTTACATGTTCGTTCCTTAAAACATGTGTTCGACAATGTTGACGAAACAATAAATGTTTATAAAATTGTAAGCCGAAAATAATGTTATTAAATCTGACTCGCTTTTCCCCCACAAACGTTTTGAATGGATATAAAGTTTTTTTATTTTATTTCTCCAATAGCTTCTTCAAAAAAAGTAAGCGTTTGTATAAAAAAAAAATTAAGTTGTTTTTTTTAAAAATTCCATTATAATTAATGGCTTGATTGTACATCACCATTCTGCATCTATCTAAATCTTCATTTTAATAATAATAACATCTTTATTAACGTTAAATCACCTTTTTACAATTAATAATGTGCTCAATAGATCTAGACAAAATACATGGTTATTTTAAAAGCATTTTTCGGAAAATAAATGAAGAAACTTGTGTAATTACCTAAAAATTAACATTGCAAGAATCAATTAACATCAATAAAAATTATAACGATGAAATAACAGAGAGAAGAGATTAAAACATCAATAAAAGGGATCTCTGTAGATACTGCCCCAGGACCTGATAGAATAATTATGAGAAGCATTCAATGTAGCAACAAAATACCAGCAATTTGGTAAAATTGCTTCAATCATGTTAAAAACTGTTATGTACCAAAAGTTTTGCGTAATGCCCGCACAATTCTTGTTTATAAAAAAGGAGACTTAAAAGATATTAACAACTGGAGACCAAATTCAATATGCTCTGTTGTCCGAAGAATAATTGAAAGAACCTTAGAAAAACATTTAAAAATATTTGGTGTAATTAACGAAAATCAAAGAGGATTTATGAAAAAGCCTGGATGTCATATAAATACAGGAATAATCGAGAAAATTCTAAAGAATGTTAAAGAAAAACATGAAGACGTTACACTAATTTTCTTAGATATTGCAAAAGCATACGATTCTGTAGGACACAATCATATTGAAAATGTCATTTTGAATTCGGAATTGCCTTCAAAACTACAAAATTTAATAGTGAAACTTCAAAAATATAATGAAACACATATAGATTTGGTTCTAAAGAAATCAAAAGGTATTAACATCAAGACAGGCGTATTTCAAGGGGATTCTCTCTCTCAATTTTATTTAATATGTCTATCAATCATATTTTTAATGAAATATTCGAAAATGAAGTTGCAGATGCAAGCGGTTATCTTTTGAGTGACGACTTAAAGCCATTCACAATTATGGGTTTTGCAGACGACACAGTTTTAATTGCAAAAAATAAAAATCATGCTACTCAATTGTTGGAATTAGCTGCACGACGATTTGAAGAAATTGGTTTAAAATTAAATGTTCAAAAATCTTCTGCCATTGTTATAGAAAATGGAAACTTACAATTTACTGAAATTGAGTTGTCTTCTTCTGCTATCATTAAATCAATTGCTGCAGATGAGAAAATCAAATATCCTGGAGTTACGTTTTCTGATTGTCTACTATTTGATAAAATTAGTTTAATTAAAAAGTTGAATGCCCATCTAGATATTTTAACCAAATCTGCATTTGTTACATTCAGATCAAAAGCTCAATATTCTAAATCAGTAAATTCTTCCATCTTTGATATATCCTTTTCAAAATGCTCTACTGTTTAACATCCCTAAAACATATTTAGAAGATTTGAACAAGATTATAAGAACTTCAGTTAGAGAAATTTTGGAACTACCCGGCGATACTCCAAATTCATTTTTGTATTCAAGTAAAAATGTTAAAGGATTAGGAATTCAAAATTGTTTTTGGGAAACATATATTCAACAATTTAACAAATTTAATTTTCTACACAAGTTTTGCTCTAAGTTATTTGGTGATTGCAAAATTGAAAAAGAAATTTTGTTTGAACATCTTGAAAATCATTTTGACACTAATTACAAGAAGAAAAATATACGTATTACAAAGGAATTAAGAGGCATTCTGCAAAAAAAATCCTTTGAAGAGTGGTGCGCCTTACCAGATAAAGGGCGGGGGTTATTCTATACCAAGAAGTTAAGTCGGCAAATGATTGGATTTATAAGAAAAATGGTTTGAGTAATTCTGAATGGAAAGACTGTCTAAAAAATTAATTGTAATGTTGCCTCTGTTCGAAGTCTCCTGGACGTAATCCTGGTACAACCCGTTGTAGACACTGCAACGAGAAAGAAACTCTAGCGCATGTACTGGGTTATTGTCATTTTGGGGAAGCACTAAGAATGAAAAGGCATAACGAGATAAGAAAAAGTTTGGCGGATGCTCAACGTGAACAAAATTATGAAGTACATGAAGAGGTGTTTAGGGTTTCAGAAAAGATAGTACAAGAAGCATTGATATTATCGCCATTAAAAATTCAAGAGATTAAGCATTCATCATTGATCCTACAATCAGATTCGATTCTTCTCAAAATCAACCTATGGAAGTGAATAAAGAAAAACAAAATATTTATGATCCCACTAAAAATTACTACAAATCAAAATTTTGTGTTAAGAAAATAGATGTAATTGGTTTAATGTTTGGATCAAGAGAGACACTTACAAATATTTTCATTGATTTTCGTAAAAATTAATTTGGCCAAAAAGTTAGAAAAAGACATCGTTCTCAAAATTTTAAGAAGTTCGACAGCTATATTGCGTCATCATTTATATAGTCAGAAGCTTAACATTAATTAATTTCTTTAATTTAGTTTAAATTAATTAGTTATTTATAGTTTAATACCTATGTATTTTTAAATTAATTATGTTTAAGATATACTGTGTCTATGGCAAACCGAAAGTGTTCTAGTACAGAAAAGAACAAAATAAAAAAAAATGCTATTAGCATACACTTAAATTCCAAAACAATATCTTAATAATGATTTAACAAGTATTAACAATTAGTTTGATAAGAAAGAAAAAAACAAAATTTAAATATTTAAAGTTTCCAAATTAGTTAATTTTAAGTGTATTTAAATTTATTATATGATGATTCGAACAGAATGAAATTGGGGCGGACCGTTCAAATATTTGCAGTTCGACAAATCCTAGAAATAGGGAAAAATTCATAATTTCTAAAATGATGTTTATTTCGGAAGGTATTGAGGCTGTGAGTGCTAAGTCCATGAAGGTGAAAATAAGGAAATGTGTCAATTTAAAAAAAAGGAATATTAAGTTAAATTGCGTCTTTTAACACGTAAAACTGCAACGTGTAAGTTATTCCTTAATGTTTACATACTTTAAATTGTTCTTATCTATTCCCAGCTTATATGCAGCTAGACGTATGAATTTGTTTTGCACTTTCTCTATCATACTTTTGTTTGTATCATAATAGGGAGACCAAAGTGTGCAACAATATTTTAATCTAGACCTAACGAAGGCGCCAACAGAATTTGAGAATACATATCGAAAGCCGTTTACCATTCCTAATGATGAATTCCAACATTTTAAAAGCACTGTTTGTAATGAATGTTATGTGTTTCTCAAACGTTGGTCAAAAACTACGCCCAAGTCTTTTATTTTCGTAACATTCTTTAATTGTACATTATTTATAAAGTAAGGATTATTAATGGTTTCGTTTTTTGTGTAAAGGATATCGAAAACATTTATCTATATTAAAGTATAGATTATCGGTATCGCACCAAACCAAAAGATTGTCAATGTCACTTTGATTTTCCAAGTATTGGTATGAATTCTCAATTTTGTGAAAATCAGCATACAACAATAATTACAATGTTTAAACCTATGTCGTTTATAAATAATATAAATAATACGGCCCACAATGTGACCCTGAGGGATACCAGAAATACAACTGATGGGTTTAGAAATATTATTAAAATATCTGAGGCATTGGGATTTACTCGTCAAAAAAACTATGTAACCAATTTACAGTAGTTCGTCGGAAACCATGGCCAATTAATTTTTCTGTAAGAATTCGATGATTAACCCTATCAAACGCTTTAGAAAAATCTGTGTAGGTACTGTCGATTTGGGAATGTTTTTCCATAGCTTTTATTAGGTGAGAATGATAAATTAATAATTTCATAGTCGTTGAACGTTTTTCAAAAACTATGTTGCATCTCAGATATGATGCCTTTAGATGCTCATAATAATTTTTGGGTCATAGTTTTATCAAAAATTTTAGGAATTGATTACTGTAAGCTGTGACGGTTTTTTTGCTATTAATGAAAATTCACTTTTTAGTGCCATTCCTGCAGCAATCACTTAAGTTGCGTATTTTAATTTGGAAATTTTGCAATTTTTTTAGTTGGTTATACTGAAAAATTGGTACTTTCCCTTCACAAAAGTTGACGATCAAGTTCTTTTGTCTACTTAAACGTTGGCGTACGAAGTTGTCGTACTTTCGAAAATTAAGATTTGGGGAATCCTGATAATTAGTAATTAATTACTAGTAAATATAAACCCAAAGGAAAGCTCCAATAATAGCTGAGGGATAACCACATTCTTCTACGTCACCTCCTATCAGGATATGGTTAATGGCGATTAAATAAATAATTACAAGGCAAGGTCGGGGAACTATTAAATCTACTCCTCTAGATTGGCTTCATTCGACGAAAATCTGCGTTAAAACGAGAATGGGATAAATGCCAACTCAACAAAAACTTACCAATTTGGGATGACATTGAAAACCCTCCTGCCAAAAGACTTAAATTTTGCAGTCCTATATGGTTGCAAGACTACTTAATTACGGCTTTTCTGAAGTTAAAGAATGGAAAATCTTATTCCTGCTACGACTGTCTACTTCTCTACAATACTACTTTTGTTTGTCCTGAATATTGCACCTACCGCACCTGCTTACTTATGATTATATTGCAACCACGCTCTTTTCCAGTTTTATCGCTATCGGTGCGGCTATTAAATATTTTAGGAGGTTTGAATCCATTCTAGAATATTTACTATACGTTTTACTCTTGGTAACGTCTTTTCAGTGTGAAAGCCTTCGATCTAATTACTCGTAAGTACACCCACGATCCCTCTTCCGACTAACAGAGCTGCGGGCCAGGTTTTTAACACTGTGACTTAATTTATAGTTTGTTTACAAATAAACCGTATCAGCAGACAGCAGACTTCTCTATAGTTTTCTATTATATATCTATCACGAGTGTCTAGAGGTATTTATAAAACAAATTGCATACTACTATACTTCTTTTAAATCTAAACAAAATACCAAAATTTGAAAATTAATTTACCTCAGCTTAAGAAACACGATAATAATAATAATAAATACTAATAAATGTATTTTCTATATTTTGAGCTGTTTTTATTCTGGAGACTTTTCCGGGAAACTTATTTCAGAGATTTTTCCGGAAAACTTTTTTCCCGAGAGACGTTTATTCCGGAGACTATTTTTCAGTGTGCTTCATTTCGGTGATCAATATTCCGGAAGCTTTTTTTCCGGGCTTCCTAAACAACATAGAGTTGCACTTTTCTTATGTTTTTTTCTTTTGACCAAATTTTGCTTTTTTCATCAAATCCCGGGACTTCTATTGTTAAATTAAAAAAAACGTACTTAGAAAGTCTTGCAACCATACAGGACTTCGAGATTTAATTCTTTTAGTTTGATATCATTCGAAATTAGTAAATTTTTGTTAAGTTGGCATTTATCCTATTTACGCAGCTTTTTTTCGTATTTTCGGAGCAGTGATATTACAAAGAACAGGAAGGAACAGTGGAATAGATGTAATGGTTCCACTAATTATACGCATGGTGCAATTCAATTGTGCATCTATTTTTTATGATAACTCTTCATCTCAGACGGGAGCACCATATTTTCTGTTGCAGTTATACTCAAGTGTTTTTTAATAGTATTATGTAATACATTAATAAATAAAAAAAATTGTTCTCAAAAACACCAAAAAAAATTAATTTTTATCATCTTAATGTTTTCGAATAAAACAGTGCAAAAATTAAAATATTAAAAAATAGGCAAATTTAATTTAATTCGAAATCCAAACTGTCAGAAAAATCATAAAATTTTAATATAATGCTGAAAGTATCTAGCTTAACATTTACATGATACTTGTTTTCCTGTCCCACTAAAAAAATGTAATTACTGATTCAGGATTAATTAAAAAAAAATTGCATAAATTGAGTAATAATTATAATTACCACATAATATAAACTTTTTCTATATTTACGATTTCTTTATTAACTGTATGAATAAAAGCTCTCAGTTTTTAATGTGCCATTCTGTTATAGTTATTTCCTGTCATAAATTAAAGAAACTAATTAACATAAATTTAAAAGAAATCCAGTCTTTGCGCAACAATTGGTTTCTGTATATTTTATAACGAAAAATAAATTGGGACGCCTAAATTAGCTATATACTTTTAATAAAGAGACGCGACTGTAATACGCATTTCTTGTTACATTATATAATAAAATTCAAATAGTCATTACGAAAAATTTACTATTTAAATTAAATTCATGACAGGTAAGATATTTTATCTCAGTGATCAGATTTAATCTAAATTAGTTTTCATAGATCAAACTAAACCATCTTCACCAAAACAACCGTAAACAATTGATTAGGACAGTATTATTTCATTCCATTCTTAATCATCCCCTGAATGTTACAAATATTTAGTTTATACAATCTACGGAATTATCCTATTTTTTCACATATGTATTACTTTATTTTGAGTTAATTACTATAGTGAAAAACCGTTTTAATACTAATAAACTGTTTGATCATCAAATATTGTAAAAACAAATCATCTCCATAATTAAACCGTAACCGACAGATCGAAAGTAAAATTATTAGAACGTGAAAAGGTGTACCTGCACTTATTAAATAAGGGTGACACGCCGAAAGATTTTAATAATTTAGGATAATCAACCATATTATGCTTTAATAATTTACTTTGACTAAGTAAAAATAGTTTAGTGGTTTCAATAATCTACCAGCCAACAATATTTTGCTTTTACGTTTTGAAGTAGCATACAGTTATAATTCTTCAAAAAAAAAATTTTAATTTTACTGTTGATGTTCAAGTCATTTAGTTATTATTTAAATTAATGTGTGAGAACTAACTCGCTATAATTCATTTTCGTTAACATATATACCTACATTTCTAAAAACTTTTAAGATAAATTAAATATATTAATTTATTAAGTTAAAGTGAAACAAAATTGCTGCTCAAAGTACATAAATTCATTAATTTATTTTTTAAAAGATATATTTGTTGACAACACAAATTGCTTCATTAATCTTAATCTTAAACTCAAAGTTTTATTCCTTTTATGACAACCAAAGGAAATTGTAAAAAAATGTTTCACTTAAGTGATTTATTTTAATATTTCTTATTTATTTTTTATCAGTTGAAAACGATTGTACATGAGAAAAAAAGTCATAACAGAACACAAAAAATGTTTAAGCACTCCATTTCCTAATAATTTTCGGTTGAAATAATTAGTAAAAGTACAATATGACAATAATTATGTGATACCGAAAATATGACAATAATTGTAAGATACCGAAATTGAATGGAAAATAGCAATTGTTATCGCTTGGAATTATGTCATTAGGTCATGTAAAGCATATCATAAATTAATAATTATTATTTTTGTTTTATACAGGGTGTTTCATTAACTGGGGTACAGAAAATGAAACTGAGATTCCTTGCAAAATTTAAAGGGGTTTAACATAAAAAATTTCCTTAAAGCCTCCCCTGAAGAGTTACAGCCCCTTAAAGATGTGTAAAAATTCATCATTAATCGATTTTTCTGAAATGACTTGAAATAAAAAAAAGAAATTTTTAAACATTCAAATACTACCAAGAAGCCTCCATAATTTCATAATTTTATTCACCCTTGTTCTCTGCAGGTGAGTGCGTACTTACCCTTAGAGTTTTTTTACCAGAACTTTTTAACTAATTTTTTCAATTTTAAAATTCAGATTTTGGAGAGCCAATTCAATTAAAAACTTTTTGTCTCTTAAAATTTCACGTAAACTTAATACTTTTCACCAAAAAAATAAATTAAGCGAACTTGCAAAAACCTTTTAATTAATAAGTTGCGTATGCAAGTTTGACATAAATAACAATATTATTATTTCAGAGAGTGTTCAAAATGGGCACCATTTTCTTGAATACAGGCTCTTATTCTTTGAACAAATTTCCGTTAACGCTACCTAGCATTGCTACAGATTGTCTAACTCTTCAGGGGAGGCTTTAAGGAAATTTTTTTTATGTTAAACCCCCTTTAAATTTTGGTAAGGAATCTCCAGTTACATTTTCTGTACTGATTAATGAAACACTGTATATAGTTTGCAGATTATATTAATAAATTAATTTAATCTACGTCTAACCTATAATCAGGACATTAATTACTAAATAATTGTTTGTGAAATGTTACTTTTAAATAAATAGTGGGTAAAAAAATAAAATCGTGTGTAAAAGTGCAATGTAATTTAAATGATAGTTTCATTATTAAACGATTTTTGTTGTCAAAGTTGTTTGGCAACGTAGACTCGAAATAAACAAAAGTGAAACCGAATGCGTTTCTCTGTTTTAGTAACTGTTTCTATTTGCAAAATTAGTTCTGACGTAAATAAAATATTAAAGGAGACACGTGTAAGAAGGGCTTTTATGCAACTCCTTGTGTTAAAAAACACTCACCTACGGCTCGTGTTTTAATCTCAGCAACTCGTGCATGAAAGCTTTACTTCACCACACTTGTATCATAAATAACTATTTCAGTTTCGGTATCCTTTAATTATTGTCATACTGTAAATAATTAAAGGTCGCTTTCTAGTTAAGTAAACCTTTAAAATCGAATTCATTAATCTGTAACCCGTTACCCAATATATTGAATTTCGTCTTTAGGTGGAATTAAATAAACGAACTCATTTTTCGATTAACATAAGGAAAAGACATTTTACTACCTGAAACATTGAATATTTATCATCGAATTACAGTAAAGTGGAATGAAACCCTACATCAGAAACAGAATCGCTATGCCAGTTTCAATGTTTTTTATTTGAACACAAATCTTTTTTTATAACATCGCTTATCTGCTTTTTTGCAAACGCATGGTACAGTTGATGTTTGTTCAGAACCAGTCCATTTAACGCATTTCAAAGAATGATTTACACACATATCAAGTACATCAAATATTAAATTAGTGTAAAAATTATGTGAGTTATTATATTTATTTTCCGTTTTTGTCATGTTGTTTTTAAAAGTACGACTTAATGAAAAACTGCTATTATATGAATAATACATAGCACAACATACATTACGAGATAAATTTAATCACATGTTCCATGTCCAATAAATTGAATGATTCGTTTAAACCAAGAGTATTAACTGTATTAAATAAAATTTTTATACAATTGAATACCTCCTCCATCAATCTCTGCGGAGCCAAAAAATGTATAAATTGTGCTTTTCAACACTAACGCTACTTAATTTGGATCACCTCCATTGTGTAATTAATTACATATTTAAATTTTTCACTTAACTAGGAGCAATGTAGGTCTACCCATATATTGTATTGCCGAACTGATTTCTATTTCATTAGCCTTAATGTGCTTAAGAAACTTTGCCAAATATATTCTGCTTAAAAAACTTATAACATCTTAACGCTTCAAAAATATTAAAATCTTAACATAAAATATATTATTAATCTTACAAAAATTTTTAACATTTTAAATATGTATTGAAATTTTTTTTGAATATATACTTAACTAAAGCAAGTTTTTTAATTATGTATCAACGTTTGTTCTTTATGTCTAAAAAAACTTTTTCTGTTATACGTTTCATTCTCTACCGTAAAAATAAAAATGAAAATACAAAATTCTCATTTTGTTCCTTTAAAAACAAAAAAAGATTCGATTTCTATTGTTCTATTTATAGAGGTTTTTGCAAGCATTGTGTTGAAGATGGTTTTGTTTCATTTTAATCCGCAAGCAATACGCTATGTGTGTTGCTTTCGGTTAAGCTAAAATGTGAGAGTTTATGAAAAACGTGTTTTATCTCGCTTACGTTTCTGCAGAAAGTTAATTGAATATTAAAAATAATTTACTAATAATTTACCTCTTTCAATTCGCAGAAGGAAAAAACAATGTAACGAAAATTGTTTTATATAGAAAACTAAAAATTATTTTGAATTCATAAATTGTAGTGTAGTACATACTTGAATTCTAACACTGAACTTTCCAGCAGCGGGAGAATGACAGAATTTATTTCAATGAGATTAGCAACCTTAACAATGTTTATTTTTTATTCGATTAATACATATTTACTGTCTAACAGCAACTTTTGCTTGATTACAATTGATAGCTATTTGAGTTCGGTAGATTGAAATGCGTGCCAATGACAAAATTAAAAAGAAAAGTGCTGCTAACGTTTTCTTAAAATCGTAAACAATTTCCTTTATTTTATTATTTATTATTTTTTGCAAAAAGTTATTTTTGGTTCTGCATGGTCTTAAACTTTAAATGCAACCATCAGATATCAAATTTTACCCATTATTTTTTATATTAGTATAAATATGCAAATATTTATAATGTAAAACGTAAATAATCACCAAACCTGAATTTTCATGCTAAATGGCTGTAATTTCATATTTGGTTATAACTTAATTAAAAACAACTTTTCATTATAACATTCTTCTGTGTTGTAAAAATAATGATACTTTTTACTCTTAAAAAAAAATTATATCTGAATTTTAAGTTTTGAGTCATGCAGAACTCTTAAAATCCAAAAAACACATTTGTTCCTTACTAACACGTTTGATTTTACTGCTGCAATTCTTTTAGTCTTTAACATTACATAGTTTGGATTAACATTATATTATGATTAATGATCAATTTATTTTTATTTTGGATGTATAAGTACATAGCTAACATTTATTTATTGGGAAAATACTTATGACCAAATCGACAATAAAAAATATGTTCAAAATACTTTATAAAAAAGTAATATTACTAAATATTAACGCTAATCATTTGTCAAATTATAAGTTAGGTTTTATACATTAACAGAGCCAAATAAACAATTATAGAACGACAAAGAACATAATTTTCTACTAACAAACATTACTGATTTCAAAAGCAATAAGTATAATAATTAATTTGGACCTTGATCGTTTATGCAATATGAAATATGACATTAAGTTATAGTATATTCCATTTAATTTTTCCGCTTTTGGATTATCTAGTAAAAGCAATAACCCAGCGGGCGGTGTACATAAACAGATAAAACTGAGGTTAGACAGAGACATGCAAATTGCTTTTCCTGTTAATAAGAAAGAGATAAATTTACTTACAAATTCTAAACCTATTGTATTTATTCTCACTCTCTCTGTCACGTCTAACGTTCAATATATTTATCTTTCTCTGCATCGAGAGCGCTTTAAACCCAATCTGCAGTTCTCAAACATCTCAATCATAAGTTGGGTTGTTTAGTTAGTGTGACTTAAGGTTAAGAATTAAATTAATTACACGTCTTTTAAAATAAATTATATTTAAAAAAAATCATTAGAATGTCCAATGGCATTATTGTGTAGGTACTTACAATAATATCAACAGTTCCATTGAAATTGAATTTAAATAAATATTACATTACGTACTAAAGCAAATTCAATAAATGAGAAATAAATAAGTAAATTTAAAATGAAAAATTATTAGGTTTATATATCACCATCACTGTTACTGCTGTCAGAGTCGGAGTCAGAGTTACTTACACGTATTATTAAAGGTTGTACGTCAAACACATATTGTTTTTCTAAATCTGCTTTAATCAACCTTTCAGTATGATCTACACTCTTTTTCCACACTTCATTGAAACAGTGCGGAGGGCTTCGTTCCACATGTTGATAACCTGGACGTCTCCGTAGCCATCTCTGCCTATATGGTTATCGTAGTAAGTTTTTGCTATACCCCAAACCATCTCTATAGGGTTGTACTGACAGTGATAGAGGGGCAATCTAAGAACTTCGTGTCCATAACTTAACGCTAAGTTGTCAATAACAAATTCTTTAGAGGTAACTTGTTGCTTACATAAATATAACAGTTCTAACTTAGTTTCTTGTGGATGAAATATTATATTTTTTGTTGTTAACCATTCCATTATTTCCTTTTTTCCATGATGATGCAGGCTGTTTCTCAGTAACTCGGGAATGGTATGAAGCGTTATCAATACGTAACTGAACGAAGTAATAATTGA
>JALBCR010001934.1:0-25422 GCA_030710515.1 Abscondita cerata
CTTTTATTAAAAAATAAGTTTGTGTTGATGCAAGTGTGACAATTAAATTCAGACAGGAGCAGATTGGCGGAATCCAGGTTCAGAATAAGTGCGCGTTTTTTAAATTTTCTTTAGCGGTTTCCAATAGTACATACATATATTTTGCGCTTAACAAAACCATATGGTAGTATTATTCATCATCAAGATTTAAAATAAATCTTTGTATATTGTTATTAACCGGGTTAATCCCCAATTTAAAAAATAAATTACCGAGTTTTAGTGGTTTTCCCTATTTGAAACAAATGCTTTATAGAACAGACAATCCACAATTGCACATGGTTTCGTCCACCACGCTGAACAGGTGTATACTGATCTTCTGGGGCACCATACATAACACAATACAATATTAAAATGTAACGATACGAATAAATAAAAATCCCTCAAAATAAATCTTTCTGCACTTCTCTCGTTAACTCAATAAATGTGATTATTAAAATTTAAGTTACTATTAAACGTTACACGAAGATAACAAAATTATTAGTTCTGGTTCCATAATTTTGTAAAAGTAAGAAGTTACACGTTATTTTTTTGTCAACATTATTTTTGCTTTTATGCAAATCTTTTTGTATTTCATTTTTAATTAAAATTAAAAATTGGTGTAAGGTTATGATACTATACACATTTTATTAATTAAAATGTTGTGTTGAACGGTGTCGAACGCTTTAGTAATATCCTATAAACAACATCTGCGAATAGATGTTGTTTATAATCGTTCATTGACTAGTTAAAGAATTTGATACGGACTGCGCCGCTTTTAAAAACAGGCGCAATTTATACATCTTTCTAACAGTCAGGAAAATAACCTTCTTTAAAAATGAGATTGAAAATGTATGGTAAGATTTAGGTAACACAGAACGGCACACTAGTTGGTTTGACTCTGCTGTAGAAATACCTTTAAATGATTTCATATGATGCGTTTTGTTTGAGATAAAGGATCTTTAAATACATATTTAAGGTACTGACGCAAAACCATTTATTATCCTGTAAGAGAAGGAAGTACCTAGCTTCTCAACTTTTCACCGAGTTCAAAAATCCCCAGTACAGATTTAGTTTTACTTAACATTTCACTCACACTGTTGTATACGATGTTGATATTTGCTTCCTCAGTTTCATTCTCGTCCAATACTTCTCCAAAGTATTGGAAGTATTGTTCAATTCTTTCTCCTTTAATCTCAATTTCATGTTTACTATTCTTCTCCGATTGCCATTACCTTTGTTTTACTTTTATTAATTTTCATTCTATTCTCTTTCAGTACTAAATTTCAACTATTTAAATTTATTTGTAAATCTTTTTCATTTTCCGCTATCAATACGACGTCATCCGCGTATATTCCCTCCGATACCTTAACTCTTTGCATTTTTAAATGTCCAATTGTCATCTTTTCACTCTCTTTACATTTTCTAATTATTTCGTTCCTAAACGTTATCTTAATCTCTGAATTTTTTTTATATTTTATTGTCTCTCACAATTACGTTTTGGCTACTTTTATAGACAATTTGAATCATCTTTATAATCTTTGTCTTACTTGACCTTCCTTTAACAATCCTACACACGGTGCCTCTGGGCACCGTATCTAATGCTTTCTCTACCTCTTTTTTCGCACTTTCTCTACCTTTTTTTCGCGTTTTTTCTGTTATCTGTTTCATTGTGAATATGTGATCCTGTGCACTTTTTCCTCGTCTGAATCCCCTTTGTTCTTCTTTCATTGTTTCTTCAGTTACCACTCTAATTCTTTTTTCTATTATTTTTTCTAATATTTTATACATGTACTTAGAAGTGTTATTCTCTATGATTATTACATTTGCTTATATCTTCTTTTGTGTATTGGCACGATCAACGCTGTCGTCCAATCTGTTGGTAGTTCTTCATCTATCAAACTTTGTTTTGTATACTACATAGTGTTTCTCTGCTTTGTTCTTATACTCTTAAATTATTTCAATCATTGCTTTCCCGTATTTTAGATCTTTTATTACTTCTTTAAGTTCTTCCATTGAATTGATGGTTCAATTTCAAATAACACTGTTCAGCTAATAGAAAGTTATTTTAGTAAAGATCACAAGTGATTATGAAAAAATTTAAATTAGATTACGACTTAATAATGTACCCTGAGATTAATAGCCATTATTTTGCAAAAGCAAAAACTTCAAAATTTCAAATAAAATCATAGTCTTAACATTGCAGTATATTTATTCTTTTACTTGTCGTATAATTATTGTTAAATCATTCCAAAATTTGCCTTTCTTGTCGTCTTCATTTGGTCCGTATATTATCACAATCATCTTCCTAATCTGTCTTACCGATTCTAACAGTTTGCCTGCCAATATACGCTCATTGTACGCTTTCCAATCTTTAATTTGATCTTTTTTGATTATGCATCCTACTCCTGCTGTTGCACTTGTTTCTACTCCACTGTTAATTATTATATTGTTATTTTATTACTTTTATGTAAGATTAGGATGCTGCCAAGACGTTCACGGTGAACATTTGGACTTACTACTTTATTGATATTCAAATTTTGTTTTTTCTTTTTGCATTTTTGTATTACATTTTAGCTTTTGAGTGTGTTGTAGATTATTTCGGTATTGTTCAACTTCGGGTAAAGCCCTCTTAGGTTTGGGCAGAAACGTCGGCCTTACCTGTAGTTTTGAGACGGTTGTTGTCAAATTATAAACGACAATTAGAGGAAAAAATATTCTCAATTGTAATAGTAACTATATTAATTAGCAAAAATACTTATTTGTATTTTATTTTATAGTAAATCTGTGTTTGCTCTAGTTTGATAATGGGCAACTCTTAACTACAGTTGAATTAAATAAATAAATAAAAATATTTTTTAACCCAATCTCCAACCCCAAATAGTCTCTAAAAAAAGACAGGTTTTTTTAAATTAAAGTTAAATTTGGAGGAAATAACTTACCTTAACATTTTTACAATTAAAGAAAGTACCAAGACATACCAAACAATAGTCTGCCAAAGGTGTTTGAACTGGTATATAATACTATAAACAAAATAATGTAATGTTACTACTTAAGGTAATAATTACACCAACAAATTTCGTAACCTAATGAACTAATAAATTGAGAAGTTTAACACATTAGAACTTAATTTCACCAGCATTTAACTCAGATTCAAGTCTATTTTCATTGCGGTCTTTTTAATATTTGTTAATTCATTCACATAATTTGTGGTGGCTTTTTAGAGATTTATTTGTAAGTCAAAAATTACTTGTAGAGTTCTAACAAAACTTGCTTTCAATAATCACACTGATATAAATGTAAACGAAAGTTTAGGTTAGTAAGGTTCAGTTGAATACAAAACCACAGACGTCTACTAAATACACTGAGAGCGTAGCAGAACATACTACAATTTTTTTGTTCTAAAATGTGATAAGGAGACTATATATAGTTTTTATTACTTGTATAGATGAGTCATGCTCGAATTCACATGGATGATACTGTAATATATTTTATTCACAATCATATTGTAATATGCCAATTACACTGCATGTGAAAAGTTGGGAAATAGGCGATTACACAATTGGTGTTCAAAATTTTTACCAGCTAGCCAGGAATAATTATTACTGACCGGTTACTAATTCTTTAAAACGCCACTCGAGCGCTTGTGAAGTATACTAAAAATGTAAACACAATTAAAAACATAACCATAAAATACGCCTTAAGTTCGTCGTATGGCTTTAGAAATCGATTTAAAATATCTTGGTTTTGTTATATTGTTAATTGTGGAAGTACTCAGTTGTGTATAAAGTTTTAAGGAAAAAGTATAAGTACGGTTTTTCGCATTCCAGTGATTTACTATAAACATCAGCGATTATCAACCCCATTTGACTGCATCATCACAGATCGGAGAGAGAAATAGCTAAACGCCATTAAAGGAAAAATTTTCATGAATGCAAGCAGAAGAATGCTTTTGTATGTTTTAAACATTTTATATCAGTTAATTATTAGGATCACCGAATGGAAAATATAGTATTTGGTTTATACGATCATAGGAACATCCGATGAACTTACAGATAAGTTAAATAATAGTTGGATTCTAACTCTGTATTTGTGATATGACAAACAATATTCTGTTTCAAGTTTAGATTGGTACGAACGAAAAAGGAAAAGCATGAAGAGACGGTTATACGATCATGAAAGTGACCATAACATAAGCTTAGTGGAGATGAGATGTTTGAAGGTTTATGTGTGAATTTGCATTAGTTACTACTAATTATAGATCTGTTCAAGAAGGTCATTCAACTACTGCTATCCGTAGTTTCAACAGAGTAACTCATGATTTACCACGACAAACAACTAATATACACATTGTTTTGACACCACAGCAATTTAAATTAAGACGTAATTACTAATGATATTATGGAACCATTTGCTTAAATAAATAAGCACATAAATCTTTTAATTACTTACTTCCATAAAATTGCAAGGTTTGTTTACACCAGGGAGTGTATACCTAACCTCGATTATAGGGCTATCTTATTGTTGAGGTAGTCATAGTCTCGATTACAACGCAAATGGAAATAGAGCAAGATAAGCGGTATAATAAAACACAAATTATCTTATTTTGAAAAATTAATAGTTACATTAGAATTACCGTAAGTGTTTATGTTCACATTTAAACATCCTTTCATTTCCTCCTTTGTTATATTAAAGTGTGCCGACTGTGAATCAACACTGGATGAAGTAGAAGGCCCGGTTGTGACAGTGAGAAAGATTTGTTGTATATGTCTCCTGCTGTGATAATGGGGATTGGTGCAAGTTGAGGTACGTTGCGTAGATAACATTTGTGCTACTTGAATTTGTCCATCTAACGATTTGTCAACATAGCTTTCAGCCACCGCACTAGACTTCCACCCTCCCAGCCTCTTTAATTGTATCACGTCTCCACCATTATCGGCAAGTAGTGTAGCAGCCGTTCTACGAAAACAATGCCCCGTATATGCTTCTATATTATTTAATTTTAGGTGAGCTGCAATTTTTAGGAAATGATCCAATAGAATTATGCCCAAATGGTTGTTTTGTAATTTTGCCAAATCGCAGCTGCATAAACAACTTCTCATTTATAACATTTTCTCGAAGACCAATGTATTCGACTAACATTGCAATCCATTGAGGATTGGTAAGAACAAATGAACGAGGTTGATAGGTTTTAGTATTCGGAATCGTAATACAAACTTTATCTTCTAGGAAACTGATGTCTGTAACCTTCATTTTGTAAAGCTCATCACTGCGACAAGCACCAGATACACCAATTATTAGAGCAACCTAAAATTTATATATTAGCATGTAGTTGCATTCAATAAATGAAAGTTACTTTTGTGGAAGAAATTCTTTTGGTGCGTCATTTAAAATGTATTAATATCAGTAGCTGTGAAGACGCTCGATTTTTAGCTAAGTATCCAACGTTTTGTTTTTAAATACGCCTGTAGTTTTGAAAATCGCGACAGATCAATATTTTCGTTTATATTTAATGATTGTAGATCGCAATCCTTCTATAGGAGACAGGGAAATAAACTTTTCAACTTCTAGTTACTCCGCGACTTTCGGAAACGTTCCATTTATTAAACATAAATGTGCCGTCAATTATTACAAGATCTTTGTTAATGATTTGTTTTGTTCAATTTATTTGTGGTAGTACATCTACATACCGTTTGTCCCTCATATTTATTTATTTATATAGATTTTTGTTGTAACGACGATTAATGACAATTTGTCATCATTTTATTTTTCGGACCACTTTTACTGGAATGATATCAACCGCCTGAAGAAGGAAACACCACCGTTTAATGTTTAATAAATGGAACGTTTCCGAAACGTCGCGAAGTAACTAGAAGATGAAAGAGTTTTATTTTCCTTGTCTCCTATAGAAGGATTGCGATCTACAATCATCAAATTATCAGGAGAATTCCCATTTTTCATTTATATTTAATGTTTTTCGCAACATAGAGTAAGTCGCCCATAAAGTAGAAGGTTTTTTAACTTTGTAGCTACTCCCCAAAGTACGCTAGCACGACATTTTCCGAAACGTTATGTACTGTTTTATTCTTGCACCAATCTTTAAACATACGATAAACTAATTCATATCTCTCCCTTACTTTTTCTGGAAACAAGCTTTTTTCCACTTAGCTTGCTTCGCGTAATTCTGGAGGAGTACAATGTATAAATTCGCTTGATTCAGACATTATTAAAATAACGCGACAAATAAAATTTGATTGCATTACAATATGGCTGTTTCCATCGCCTGCTTTTTGATGTCAAGTCATGGCATTATGATAAGCAACAGTAATTAATTTTTTTTAAGATTTTGAAAAATTAATGATTGTGAATAAAATAGTATACAAACCTCGGCAAAGTCTATTCCCGAGTTCGAGAAATAGTTTACCTCGAGGCTGCGCCTCTCGGTAAACTATAATTCCTAACGGGAATATAAACCTCTGCCTCGGTATGTAATATACTATTTCATGCCTCCGGTCATTATTGACAGTTTTGTAGGATTCAAAATCGGCCTGAGAACATTAAATTCCCGGCCTAGGTCTTACAAAAGTGACATTTGGTAAAATTCCCCAGAAAGCGGGGTGGCACCATTGTTACTTAATTTTCTTAATGTCAACAAAACGGACACAAAAGAGAAAAGCATCCAATGCTTAATAAACAAATAAACGTTGAATCGTGGAAACCGTGGAATCCTCACGCAGATGTAACCGTAACGTTAATGTGATTATTTTTTAGGTTATGTGTAGTGGGTTGTAAAGCAATTAATTTTGAATATTTTTCAATGTTGATGTCTTTAATATTCAGAGTTGATTTTAACATTGAAAATATAGACGAAAGAGTTGCAGAATTGTTTTTTTTTATTTCTCTTTAAAATATGCAAGAAGAACATACTCGTTGTAAATGTTAGTGGTACTATTACTATTGCACAATTTCTTAAATTCTTTATACGCTTTCCAGTACCGAGTTACAGATTTTGCTGGTAATAAATTATTAATCACTGCTTCCGCTGTATCTTTTATGTGAGCTGGTGTTTCCATACTTCGTTTTCCATTAAATTCTTCACCACAAAGTGTCACTTTATTTAAATTTAAATTTGAAAATCAAGTAAATATGCAGTGACAAGTGGGTACCAACCAGAAAAAAATAAATCCTTAGAAATAAATTGTTGAACTAAATAATAAGTTTGTAAGTATTTTGAGATTTGTCGGCATAAAAAATTTTGTGGATTACACGTCCAGAAAATGTTTTGCGAGTGCTCGTGTTGCTCCACCTCGGCTAGGCGCCTCGGCTACGCAATATCACTCACACTCGCAAAATATCATTTTCTGACTAGTGATCCAAATAACCATTTCATTCCTCTGGCCATTATTGACAGTTTTGTAGGATTCAAAATCGGCCGGGAACATCAAATTCCAAGCCTAGATCTTACAAAAGTGACATTTGATAAAATTCTCAAAAGAATAGTAAATTCTGTTACAAGGGTAGAATGAAAATTCGTTTCAAATGGAAGAACAGTAGGCTTAATTAATTAAAATTAATACCTACTTGCCTCAAAACATCTACAACGTTACATTCAGTTGCATTTACATGTGACACCGACAGTTCAGAAAATTATGGCTGACTAATTATTTCGTTGAGGATAGTAATTACAAGTTACACTTGGCATCATAGGACTGCATCCAATAATCCAAATAAAATGTCAATAAGGTACTAACAAAAAAACAATGTTTTTTATTGAAATTTATTGAAACGAATTCAATGTTTAAAAACAAAAGTGGTAGTGAAAAAAAACCATTTCGTTTTTTAAATATTGAATGCATCTACTTATTCGTTTCAATAAATAACATTATGTTTTTTTGTTAGTACCTTATTTATATTTT
The DNA here is from genome assembly GCA_030710515.1 of Abscondita cerata. Taxonomy (NCBI): domain Eukaryota; kingdom Metazoa; phylum Arthropoda; class Insecta; order Coleoptera; family Lampyridae; genus Abscondita; species Abscondita cerata. Next base: position 7,932 of record JALBCR010001934.1, read on the forward strand.
ATTTGAGTATTAGATACAGTCCTATGACACGAAAACACTACATAATTAATACAGTAAATCAAAATAACTGGTCAAAGAATTGCTTGCCCCTGTCGTACATTTTTAATTTATCTTCTAAAATAACTTCAAAATAGTCAGTTTTAAAGATAGTATATGCCAATCGATGCACAATCAAAAATATTATCGACCTGTAGAAAAAATAATTATGATGCCATTTGAAAAAAATTAAATTTTACTTGTTACAACAAATTAGCACAGGGTACAATTCCTGCAGGAAATTCTCTTATTTATTTTGTAAAAATTGTTTCTCCACCTAACCATTGGGCTGATCTTTTTGGGAACATTATTTTTCAACATGGACAAATGAAAATATGGAATAAAATAACTTATTGCCATTTGAAAATCAAAAGCTGAAGTCAACTTCCGGTAAAACTAGAAGTGTTATACGGAAATACTTTAGGATTGTAGATAATCCTGAAGTATGTAGAAGAACACACTGTCTTTACTGCCTCCCTGCATATGAAGGAGTAAAAATGTTTCATTACCAAAATTGCCTTATCTTATTTTAAGCATATTTTGTCAAAATTAAAAAAATAAAATAAAATAACTTGACAACAAAATTTTCGAAAAGTATTTTTTTAAGAAATCAAAATTTTTTTTGAGTTTGTCTCTAAATAATGTCTGTAGTTGAAAAGTGTTTTTAAAAATTTTTTAATTTTAATGTTTGATGTAATATATGTTAGTCTAGAGTCATGAAAAAGCTGCAAAATAATAGCAGCGAAACGTTGACGAATAAACTGTATAAAAAAAATTAAAAAATTTTAATAGTGTTCTTATCCTGCGATCCACACATCCAGTAATTATTAACGTTTCTGAAATTAATAGAACAACTGTTTCAACGAATTCTTATCATAATTGTTAGTGTGGATCAGTATTAACTTGTAAGGCAACAGTTTTTATTAATTATTGCAAATCTAAATCTAAACAAATTTTTAGCAATAACATTTCACCTTGACCTTTAGGTTATTGACATAGTTTGCTACAAATTTTTACACCGAATAATAGTGTATTATTCTTGCACATATTGCGATGAATTGTTATTGTTTTTTATTATAAAAATTAATTTAGCAATGAGACTCTTGAAATTATTTAAACATCTTATACACATCAACTTTAAATTTTATCCCGCTCTTGTATCTCAGATCTTGGATTTGCTTTTGATTAAAATTTTTAATTTAGTGTAACAATACATTTATTTATCCATTGCATACATAAAACACAAAAGCAAAATTGAATGAAAATCTAACCTATTACTTGCAAGTTTTTAATAGAAAATCTATGTAATTAATCTTATTTACAAATTACGATTGAACATTCTGATCATAAAAACATTTGGTCAGAAAAAAAACTGTTTTTAATTTACAACAAATAAAACTACATAGGTAAGCACCTAAAGGTTGGAAGAAATATACGGAACGATCGCAATTCAAATAAATTGACATTTAATTTGTTTTCTAGCAATTAAGCTAATTTTTGCAGAACCAATGATAACAAAATTTCGACAACAACTGATTACAGCGCTACGGTTTATAAGATTCTGAAAAGTTTATACCAGAAAATAAAAACGACAATAATAATAATCATAATTTTAGTTTATTAATTTTAATTTTTAGATTTCTATAAACGAGATCTAAATTCTTACCTTTATAAGTAAAAAAATATCATTCGGAGCCTATGTGACAAATTTAGTAATGTTTGCTTTGTCTGGAAATTCACTTTTTTTGGTTAAAATGTTCGGTTCTTCTCTTTACATATGTAATTAGCTATTGGTGTATTTAGATACATCAATGTTTTATACAAAATAAAACAATTTTAGCAAATTGTTCATAACCTTTTTGTTTTTGTTTACCAAATTCGTAAAGTATACCAAAAGATCTTTTCACTATAAATCTTAGCTCTTTTCTCTTTGCACCACTTTTTAAAAACGTTAAATTGGAACTCATATTTGGCTGGATTTTCCAGTAATAATCAAAATAGAATTAACATTTTTTTAAAATTGTCGAGCAAAAAAGCAGTTAATTTATATAAAGTATCACGTCTAGCGCAGTGCTTTAAATTTATGTCGCGCTGAAAATAGTTATTTACGTAAACGTTAAGCTATTTGCGAAAACAGATTCGTTCGGGAATGAGAGTCCGTTTGCAAATCCAAGTGCGTGGCAGCGAATACTGTTTACGGACAAGTTGCTTATGCTATTTTTTGCACGATTTTATTTCTAAAATTGTATTTTCATATCTCTATTAATGTGACATGCAAATCACAATTGTTAATTAGTAAACTGTGGTTATACGCTAATGCACAATAAAATACATTTATCATCTGACATCGAGTTAATCTATTTAATTGTCAAACTTTTATTTGAAGATTATATATAATAAAATGCGCGTAAATTGCATTCTATATAACGAACAATGTAAGTAAATTAACAAATTGTCGGTGTAAAGCTTCTAATGTGGAGTGTTTTTTGGTCGTCTTTGAAACACGTTTGGGATAACAGCGTTTTAGTGCCTGCCTTAGATGGGCTCTTGATTGTTTCATAGGTAGGGAGTGCAAAACTGTAATTTTCCGCACGCGAATGTAAATAACTACTACCGTGTTCGCACGTTTATGACTACCTTAACAACCATAAACAGAGATTATCAGTTTGCCAACACGAATGATGTTACAAAAGAATTTGAACGTTACAAACAATTATTTATTTCAATTTTAAGGGTTTTAAAATGGTAGGTTTAGTAGAAACTTGGATGGAGGAAAAAGAATGGAGCACATGGAAAGATAAGATGCCGAAAGAATATGTATGGGAAATTCAGTATGCAAAAAGCAAAGAGAGGAAGGGAAGGGCGAACGGAGGACTAATAGTGGTGGTAAGAAAAGAATGGGAAATAAAAAAGGAAATAGAAGAAGAAAATGTAGAGGAATGATCAAAATCAGAGTAAAGACGGAAAAAGGGAAAAATATATTATTTTTACGATATATGGAAAGAAAATGGACACAACGAAAGTAATTATAGAAAAGGCAATAGAAGAAAGGGATAAAGGCAAGTTGATTATAGGATGAGATTTGAATGCTAGGATAGAAGAGGAGGGAGAATAATGGTAAATGGGGAGATAAGAAGTAGGATGTCAATGGATAAGAAAGTAAACGGACAAGGAAAAATTTTAATAGAACTATGTAAAGAAAGAGGTTGGACAATAATGAACGGAAATTTGGAAGAAGAAGGAAAGGGGAATTTACATATGTAGGAGAAAGAGCCCAGTCAGTAATAGATTATGTGATTATAAACGAAAAAAGTAAGGAGAAACACTAAAAATAGGAGAGGATATAGAATCGGACCATCAGCCGCTAGAAGTAGTCATGATGGAAGAGGGAGAGAAAGGGGTACAAGTATGGACTGAAGACTGAAGAGAGTATAAAAAGATATAAAGAGGAAATGGAAAAAGAAGTAAATACTAAAGGAGAGGTGAAGAAAGAGATGGAGAGAATTACAGCCAGGATGGAAATGGCAACAGAGAAGAGAAAGTATAGATTAAGAAAACAAGAATTAGGGAAAAGAAAAATTGGTGGAACGGAGAATGCGAGAAGGGAAAAAGAATTAAGAAAAGGAAGAAGGAAATGGAAAAAGGAAAGATAGAGATAGATGAATACAGAAGGTTAAAAGAAAATTTTAAGGGAATATGTGCAAAAAATAAAGAAGAACATAAAAAACAAACCGAGATAAAGATTAGAGAAATTAAAAATGAAGGACAGGTATGGGAATTCATTAATAAAAAGAGGAAAAAAGGAGGAAGGATGGAAGCAAATATAGATGGGAAAAAATGGAGAAGAACACTGTAAAAGTTAGTAGGAAAGAGTTAAAAAGCAAGAAATAAAGAAGTTAAAAAAAGGATAAGACACAGAGAGGGTGGAATAGGAAAGAAGAAATTGAGAGAGCAATAAATTAAGTAAAAAAGGAAAAGCAGAAAGGACGGATGGAATACAAGGAGAACAATGGAGGGTACATCGAGAAGGAATAAGAGAGAAAAAGTAAGGGAAGTATACGAGAGAATATGGAAAGTAGCAGAGTTACCAGAAACATGGAGAGAAGCAATAATATGTCCAATTTACAAGGAGGGAGATAGGAAGGAAGCGAACAACTATAGAGGAGTAAGTATAATGAATGCGGGCTATAAGATATATGCGGAAATAGTTAGAAAAAATTGGAAAAGAAATAGAAGAAAAGAATATAATACCGGATTGGCAAGCAGGATTTAGGAAAGGAAGAGAACGATAGACAATATATACATATTGAAGCACATAATCAATAAAGAGTTAGCAAAGAAAAGAGGAAAGATGTACGCAATATTCCTAGACATTAAAGCGGCATTTGATAATGTGGAAAGAGGGGGTTATGGAAAAGGATGGAGGAGGTAGGAATAAACAGAGATATACAAAATGCAATAGAGAAAATATACGAAGAAACAAGGTGTAGAACGAGGGTAGAAAAAGCTAGGTAAAGAATTTAGGACGGAAAAAGGACTAAAACAGGGATGTCCACTAAGTCCAATCTTATTCTCGATATACATGAGTGATTTTGAGAAGGAAATAGAGAGAGTAAACAAAGTATAGATACTTAAGTTACAACATCAGATATGATAACAAAGATGAAGACCAAATAAAAAGATGAAAATGAAAGGAAATAGAATAGTAGGACAAGTTGTTACGGATTTAAAATGCATACGTTTTATTTATGCCCATAGATGGCTTGCAATTGCAGTTTCGAAGAAATTTTTATTTATCCAAATCAGTGTCGTCAGTAGTTTTATTCAAAATCATAATTTTTTTGAAATTGACAATCATCTTCTTCTTTAAACCAAATTCTTGTTTTTTTTTGTTGATTAATGCTACAGTGTCACAATATGCGTAATTTCACATTAGTTAGACAACGCAATAATTTAAATATTTTAAAGAAATGAATGTACGCTCCTGGCCCTCTTTGGTTCTTATCATATCAGGCATTCACGTTTAAAAATTGGTCATTCTTTCATATGTAATGGTCGAACGAAGTTATAGTCCCGCTCGCTTTTAATTGTGCATAATTTGTTAATTTCCATTTATGGGATCTGAAGGCAGTGTGGGCATTATTTTTGCCACTCTTGTAGTTTTGGCATTTCGTAATTTACGGATTGAAGTCTTCATTCGAACCTAAATCACACGAAGCCGTTCAATATCTAGAGGTAACTAACAATGTTTACGCTTAATTAGTAGTGATTTTTTTTGACGTTTTTAGGCTTTTTATCATTGCGTTTACCTTTTTGGGTTTATGCATATTATTCAAGTAATTTGGGAATTCCTTTTACGTCAGTTTTGTTCTCGTTCTGGTTCCTGGAATCTTATGAAGCCCATTATCTATTCGTCGCATTCTGGAAGGTTTTGATTTAGATTGTCATCGTCGACGCAACGGAGCAGGTCAAAGAGGAAAAATACAGATAAGCAAAATATCATTATTTCTAATATCGGGCTATTGCGATAATCACTAATTTATCGTTACTCGTTACTGTATATAAATAATTTTCACTTACGATTATGAAGTACTTTAATTTAATTTAAATACAGAAATAACTTTTAATGTATATAAGTGTAATTATAATTACTATTGTGAAGGTTGAGCTCGGCCGTATTACCTTTCGTTGTTTTTTTTTTTAGTTTTGGTTACATAATTGTACTTCATACTCTGTTTGAATTGCACAGATGCGATTCTGCTTTCTATTTCATTCTGATTATTAAAGTATATATTTATCAAGTTTTCCGATTTGATACTGTGCTCTGCTACCAACAAACCTTAAGATTGCGTAAGTGTAGTAGCAGCAGTGTATGTTTCGCTATTTATATGAGCGGCATATACAGGGAGTCACAAATTAAATAGCGTGGCGCCTACCTGTCATCTTTTGAAATATATATAGTAATTCTTTCGGTATCTAGACTCACCCCACTCTTCGCTGAAGCCGGGAGGGCAGCTGTATATGCCCACATTGTCGTTGCTATAATATGTGGTAGTGTTTGGGTAAAAAAAAAAAAAAAAAAAAGAAAAAAAGAAGAGAAAAAAAATTTTTATTACAAATGGCGCCCAACGTGTTGAGATGGGTTTTGTAAAATTTTGTTTGTTGAATTAAATTTCTTCCTTCGTGAGTTTTTTTGTCGTACTGAAACCAATTAAGGATTTTTTTATTGTCTGTTCAACGGTTACTTGTTTACGTTGAGGGGGGGATTATCGTATGCATCGAGTTTAGTCAAGTTTAATTTTTTTTTCTCCTTAAGTTAGCATTATGTCGTCAAATATGGAGATTAATAGATTAGATAAAGATGAGTTGGTGTATGAGTTAGCAGTAAGGGGCATTACAGGAGAGCTTAGGGTTTCGGAAATGCGGAGAACATTTCGAAGCATTTTAAAATTAGAAAAGGGTTCAGTTATGCCTTCAATTTCATATCCGTTTTCTTTTGAAGTCGATCAGGCATGTCTCACAAACAAATTAACGACATTAACCGAGTCGGTGAATTCTTTCTCAGAAAACAGAACAAGTACTTCTTTTTGAAACTATCCACCACGTTAAGTCACATGTACAATAGAGCAAATAGGTCACAACCAGTTACTCCAGAGGATACTGAACGTAAATCTAAAATACTTCTTCAGATTGTTCAGTTACAATCTAAATTGCAACATACAGCCAGACTTGTTGAAAAACAAAATAGATCATCGCCTAGATTAGATATATCTGCAATTATTGAACCCCTTAATTCAGACAGTTCATCTAGTGACTCAGAGCAATCCCTTCCTGCATCTTCATCACATATTCCAATTCCAGGATTAAAATCAGTTCCAGTACACCAGTGGAATTTAAAATTTAATGGGGAAAAGACATTTGGTTCCTTGTCATCTTTTTAGAACGGGTTGATGAATTATGTCTAGCTAGGAATGTGTCCAAAGAGCAACTCTTTGTTTCGGCTTTAGATTTATTTTCCGATAGGGCATTAATTTGGTATCGATCGGTTAGAAATTCAGTTAAAACTTGGGCTGAATTAATACAATTACTACGGGAAGAGTTTCAACCAGCCGATTATAATGATAAACTTTTGATGAAATCCGAGCTCGTACTCAACATCCAAAAGAATCTATAGGAATTTATATTGCGATAATGACCAATATGTTTAACCGACTTACTTGTACAGTTCAGGAAGATCTAAAACTCAAAGTTATCCTCAATAATTTAAACCCTTTTTATCAATCCCAATTAGGACTTATGGAAATTTCATCCATATCACAATTAATCAAAGTTGGAAAACGCATCGAGTCTCGTAGGGAATCTATAGACAATTTTACCCTTCCACCTAAAAATAAATCGGTTTTAATTGAACCTGATTTGGCCTACATCTATACCGCCACTGATGAGCCATGTACATCCAGTACTGCAAATAACCTTACCTTGAACCCTGTAGATGTCATTTCAAGTCCGAATATTACATGTTGGAATTGTCTCGAAAATGGACATTCTAGAACTCAGTGTTTGAAACCACAGACTTCAAAATTCTGTTATCGTTGTGGTCAACAAAATTATACTTCTCGTGATTGTCCAAAATGCTCTTTAAACTTCCCTCAAAGACGCTAGACGACCGAGTAGCGATCTTTAGTTCTAATTGCTCGGTCTCTGATTTAAGTAATTGTTCTTCTCAAAAAGTTTTATTAGATTACATATTATCTCATGCTATAGGCGATGAAAGACCTTACTTAGAAGTTTCAGTTTACCAAAAAAATGTTAGGATTGTTGGATTCTGGTGCTTCACGCACTATTATTGGTGAACCTGGCTGGAAAATATTTCAGTCACTAGGTTTTAAAATAGAAAAACCCGAAGTAACCTCATGTACTCTTGCCAATGGACAAAAGTGTACTAGTTTAGGTGTAATTTCAGTTCCCTTCCAGTTGAAAGATAAAATTAAAATTATTCAAGTGTTAGTTATTCCCACTTTACCACATTTATTAATTCTCGGAATTGATTTCTGGATTACTATGGATTTTGTACCTAATATGAGAAGCGGTGTTTGGAAATTTTCAGACTCAAACGTCGATGAATTATATGTTGATTCTTTACCTATCATAAAATCTCAACAGGACCTAACTATTGAACAATCAACTCAACTGAATTTCATAATTGATAAAACATTTTCAGAAATGGGAAATAAACTTGGTTGTACGACTTTAGTGGAACACGAAATCATAACCAATTCAAATCCAATTAAACTGCGTCCCTATCCTGTTTCACCAATTATGCAAGTACATATTGATCGTGAACTAAATAAGCTGTTAGCAGATGATATTATTGAACCTTCATCCAGCCCCTGGTCGGCACCAATCTTATTAGTTAAGAAAAAGAATCTTTGCGATTATCGTTTTGTAGTAGATTTCCGCCAATTGAATAAAGTTACTACCCCCGATGCTTACCCTCTACCGTTCATATCTTCTATATTAGACCGATTACGAGATGCACAGTATCTCACTTCTCTGGACATTAAATCTGCTTATTATCAAATCCCTATTGCCGTTTCGTCTAGACCTAAAACTGCCTTTGCGGTCCCAAACCGAGGTCTTTTTCAGTTTAAAAGATTACCCATGGGGTTGTGTACTAGTCCTGCCACATGGCAACGGCTCATAGATCAAATTCTTGGACCAGAACTAGAGCCTTCTGTCTTTGTATATCTTGATGATATCATTATAGTGACATCAACTTTCGAAAAACACCTAAGCATTTTAAATGAAGTTCTCTTGCGTTTAAAAAAGCAAATCTTACGTTAAGTAGAGAAAAATGTCAGTTCTGCCGTTCTGAGTTAAAGTATCTTGGCTATGTAGTTGATAAAAATGGATTACATGTTGACCCTGACAAAGTAGAAGCCATTCTGAAAATTCCTACTCCTAAAAACACAACTGAAGTTAGACGAATAATTGGCGTTGCTTCTTGGTATCGTCGCTTTATACCCAATTTCTCCACTCTTACCACTCCCTTAACGCACCTCTTAAAGAAAAACGTAAAATTTGATTGGAACAATAACTGTGATAAGGCTCTTCAAGATATAAAAATTATTTAATAACAGCTCCCGTTTTAACTTGTCCTAATTATGATTTGGATTTTATTGTTACTACTGATGCCAGTAATTATGGTCTTGGGGAGTTTTGTCTCAGATCTATCCTGACGGTGAAAAGTCATTGCTTATGCAAGCCGTTCTTTAAGCAAACAAGAACAAAAATTTAGTACCACTGAAAAAGAGTGTCTTGCTATTATCTTTAGTATTGAAAATTTCGACCTTATTTAGAAGGGTTACCTAATTTTACAGTAGTCACTGATCACTACAGTCTTAAATGGCTTCACAATATTAAAGATCCAGTTGGTCGTATTGCTAGATGGGCAGTTCGTCTGCAACAATACCCTTTTACTGTAGTTCATCGAAAAGGGAAGGAAAACTTAGTGGCTGATGCATTAAGTCGCTCAGTTCCCTCTAACGAAACAATAATATCTACGATCTCTTCCGAAACCCCACTTACAGACGCTTGGTACGCCAAGATGTGTCAGAACGTCGTTAATCGACCACAACGTTATCCGGCTTGGCGAGTTTCAGATTCCCAACTTTATAAGCATGTTAAGACAAAATACACAAATATTTACGATTCCAACGATCAATGGAAAAAAGTTCCCCAAAAAAAAGACCGACCTTCTATAATTAAATCTTTTCACGATGATCCTACATGCGGTCACCCTGGGATCACAAAGACTACTGCTCGTATTTTAAATAAATTTTATTGGCCAAAATTGAAATGTGACGTTTCTCGATATGTAAAGAACTGTGAGGTATGCGCTCGCATTAAACCGGAGCAAAAATCGCCACCTGGGTACATGCTTAGTAAAACTCCAACACTCTCCAAACCCTTTCAGTTACTTTCTATAGACTTGATTGGACCGTTGCCTCGATCTTCAAGAGGTTATTTGTATATTCTTACTGTGTGTGATTGTTTTAGTAAATTTGTCCAATTATTTCCGTTAAGGTCTGCTACCGCTAGTAATGTAGTTACGTTAATTGAAGCTTATGTCATTTTATTATTTGGTGCTCCTTCGGGAATTATTGTGGATAATGGCGTCCAATTTAGAAGTCATCTCTTTAAAGCTATGGCAAAGCAATACCACATCAACATATCCTATACCGCGAATTACCATGCTCAAGCCAACCCTGTAGAACGCGTAAACCGTGTAGTGAAAACTATGCTGCGAGCTTATGTTCAAGAAAATCACAAGATATGGGATACCGTTTTGTACAAAATAGGGTTTGCCATTCGTGCTTCTAAACACGAAGTCATTAATATGTCTCCAAATTATTTAATTTTTGGACGTGAACTTTCATTGGATGGTCGAGATAATCAGGTTACTAAAAATAGTCCAATACTGCGGACTATAGACACCGATTATAGATATTCAAAATTTCTTGACTTGTATTCAGATATCCAATTACGCTTAAAAATGCGTACGAAAGAAGTAAAATTCTCTATAACCTACGTCGAAGACCGAATACTTTCCAAATAAATGAATTAGTGTTAAGACGCAATTTTGTATTGTCAGACGCCTCAAAAATTTTAATTCTAAATTGGCTCCAAAATATGTAGGGCCTTTCATCATTAAAAAGTTGTCTCTCCGTGGACCTACGAAATTTCTGACATTGATGGGAAGAATGTAGCTGTTTACCATGCCAAAGATCTTAAGCACCATCCTCCTGATAACTTCAATTAATGTCAGTTCGATTTTCTTGTTAATTTTTTGTTTTGAATGATAAAGTTCGAATAGGTATAAGGTAGAATTATTATTTTCTAACAAATTTTTTTTTGTGAAACCTAATGGTTTTGTTTAAAATTTTTACTAGGAAAAATTTTGTTTAGTGGGAATGTGTTGTTACGGATTTAAAATGCATACGTTTTATTTATGCCCATAGATGGCTTGCAATTGCAGTTTCGAAGAAATTTTTATTTATCCAAATCAGTGTCGTCAGTAGTTTTATTCAAAATCATAATTTTTTTGAAATTGACAATCATCTTCTTCTTTAAACCAAATTCTTGTTTTTTTGTTGATTAATGCTACAGTGTCACAATATGCGTAATTTCACATTAGTTAGACAACGCAATAATTTAAATATTTTAAAGAAATGAATGTACGCTCCTGGCCCTCTTTGGTTCTTATCATATCAGGCATTCACGTTTAAAAATTGGTCATTCTTTCATATGTAATGGTCGAACGAAGTTATAGTCCCGCTCGCTTTTAATTGTGCATAATTTGTTAATTTCCATTTATGGGATCTGAAGGCAGTGTGGGCATTATTTTTGCCACTCTTGTAGTTTTTGGCATTTCGTAATTTACGGATTGAAGTCTTCATTCGAACCTAAATCACACGAAGCCGTTCAATATCTAGAGGTAACTAACAATGTTTACGCTTAATTAGTAGTGATTTTTTTTGACGTTTTTAGGCTTTTATCATTGCGTTTACCTTTTTGGGTTTATGCATATTATTCAAGTAATTTGGGAATTCCTTTTACGTCAGTTTTGTTCTCGTTCTGGTTCCTGGAATCTTATGAAGCCCATTATCTATTCGTCGCATTCTGGAAGGTTTTGATTTAGATTGTCATCGTCGACGCAACGGAGCAGGTCAAAGAGGAAAAATACAGATAAGCAAAATATCATTATTTCTAATATCGGGCTATTGCGATAATCACTAATTTATCGTTACTCGTTACTGTATATAAATAATTTTCACTTACGATTATGAAGTACTTTAATTTAATTTAAATACAGAAATAACTTTTAATGTATATAAGTGTAATTATAATTACTATTGTGAAGGTTGAGCTCGGCCGTATTACCTTTCGTTGTTTTTTTTTTTTTTAGTTTTGGTTACATAATTGTACTTCATACTCTGTTTGAATTGCACAGATGCGATTCTGCTTTCTATTTCATTCTGATTATTAAAGTATATATTTATCAAGTTTTTCCGATTTGATACTGTGCTCTGCTACCAACAAACCTTAAGATTGCGTAAGTGTAGTAGCAGCAGTGTATGTTTCGCTATTTATATGAGCGGCATATACAGGAGTCACAAATTAAATAGCGTGGCGCCTACCTGTCATCTTTTGAAATATATATAGTAATTCTTTCGGTATCTAGACTCACCCCACTCTTCGCTGAAGCCGGGAGGGCAGCTGTATATGCCCACATTGTCGTTGCTATAATATGTGGTAGTGTTTGGGTAAAAAAAAAAAAAAAAAAAAAAAAAAAAAGAAGAAGAAAAAAATTTTATTACAAAGTATGGGGTTAGGGAAAAGGATATTTAGTAAATATATAGAAAAAAGGAGATGGATGTTTGAAAAGTTGGTTGGTTGAAGTGTGGTACTGTATGGAGCGTAGATTTGGGATGGAGGGAATGGCAAGAGCTGGAGAAGATACAGGAGAAATACTGAGGTGGACGTTAGACTAAAGAAGGAGACACCGGGGTACATAATGGACGAAGAGCTAGAAATAGAAAAAATTAGGATACAAGCAGGAAGAATTGCAGTCAGGTATAAAGAAAAAATGGGAAGTAGAAAGGAAAATAAAATACTATACGAATGTTGGAAAGAGATCGGGGCACAGAAGGTAAAATATGGGGAAGAAGACAGAAGAAAATACTATGAAAGAGTGGGACACGCGAGAGAAGAGATAAAGAGATTTTAAGAGGAGGGAAAAAGATGGAAGAGGAAATAATTCCAAGAGATAAAGAAACTCATAAACAGGAAAGAAGGGCAAAAATAAAGGAAGGAAAATATAACGAGAAATACATAAAAGTAATGACAGACAAGACACCAAGGTACATAACAGAGGAAAAGGAATGAATGAAATAAGAATGATTGCAAGGTTCAGAATGGGTAATGAAGAAAATGAAAATAAATATTGGATGAGTGATGAGGAGAGATTATGCAGGTTGTGTGGGGATGAATGGGAAAATATAATACATATAAAAGAGGAATGCAGAGAAACAAGACACGAAGAAAAGGAATGGAAGTTACTACTAGAGAGAAAGGGATGGAAAACAATGGATGAGGGAAGCATTGGAAATGAGGAAAGTGATGGAGGAGAGGAAAAAAAATACTGAAAGTTTAGAGAAGAGAGGGATGGGAGGTTGAAGAAGGAAACAGGAATTACTTGTGTTCTAATTTAATGAAATATTAAGTTGTTTTTTTTATTTTTGGTATTGTAAATTAAAAAAAAAAAAATTGAAAACTGAATCTTTTGTTATAAAATTTTAAGACAAAATAAATATTGAACTGAATTAAATTATTTCATTTTTGGATTATATTACATTTTATGTAGATATATTCTAATCTTATATGCCAAGAGAATCAATTTAGTCCTAAACAAATCTACTATTTCTCCAATACAAAACCATTTACGGTTTAATTAGAGTTTTTTTGTAGAAGGATGTGTGATAAAAATGATTTAATAGTGAGTGAGTAAAATCACAACATCATCAACGCTCTGTTCTACATATACAGCAGCTCTAATGTCAAATAATGTTTTTAATAATAGTACGTTTAATATAAATAATATGTAACGGTTGCAGTTCACAAATAAACAAATAGTTAAAATTTAGAGCGACGGCTCTAGCGATGCAACCTAGAACAGAAGGAACACAAAAATATTGGACACGCAGTAGCGTACTAAATGCTTGGAGGATCCCAAATTTATTAACGTTAATGCAGCAGTGTCCGGCTACTGAAGTTGAAGGTGGTGAAGGTCCTTTGAAGAGCAAAAAAGAAATAACTGCTGAATTACGTGGCCCCACCTACTGGGTAACGGAGAGAAATAAACCGATCAGTAGGAATTTAACTGGTTTTACTTACAATCTAATACGCTACAACAAATGCCAAGTTAAAAGAGAGAGAGAGAGAGATAACAGACCAATAAATATAACACAATGTAAAATATTAGATTATTTAGCAATAACGACAAAGTTTGTCGCAACGAACTTGCGTGAGTTAGCAATAACTAGATTTTTGTCGTACGCGATTGTTTAAAATAAATCAGTTAAGTTTCTCGTTCATTATAGTCAAGTTATGGATAGCCCACCGATTTAAGATTGATGGATACGAAACTGATGTACACTCATGAAATTTAAAACTTGGACACCACAATTTCTGTAAACAAAAGTTTGCACATTGTGAAGCGGGCTTAAGGGTATCATTTACAATTCTAACAGCAGGTAGTCTCAGCAGGGGTTATCTTATAGAAGGACTGTAGAATGAATCATTACACTAAGCACGTTTTAGAAAATAGGTAATTTACGTTGCTTACTTAATTTTTTCTTTAAAGAATATATTTGAAGGTATCGCTAATTAAACACCATAGCTCGATTAATTATCGAATCAAAATTTTGTTTAGAAATGTTTACAAAATAAAATTAGAAATAATTTTGATTTAAAAACGTCTACAAGCAATAACTTTTAAATTAAATCAAAAACTAAACATGGTTATTTGGGTTGACTGATTATTACTTATTTTTAAATAAATCTAACCTACTAATTATTGTAAGTTATTAAAAAAATCATTAAACTCTCTATTCATAATATTTAGTCCTTACAAAATGTATATTTTATGACGTTTCATTTTTTCTGTAGTTAATATAAAAAGTGAAAATAAAAACTAAGGCAATTCTTATTGTCAACGTATATATTTAGTTTTTTGACAAGAATTTATTACATAATTATAATTAAGATACCAAGTTATAGTTTAAAATTAAATGAAAACTTTTTTTTTAAATAAAGGTATTACTATATAAATAAATATAAGAAATCAATAATGGGTGTGACCTCCATTATTATTGATACATTCTTGGAGGCGTCTGCTCATTGACGCTATCAAGGTATCAATATAATTAATATTAATCGTTTCCCATGCGGTATCAATGGCTGCAATTAGTGCATTACGGTTTACTGGTATAAAATTTGGCCCTTGTTGTCTTCGGATAACAGCAAGTATTCGAGCCCAAACATTTTCGATAATGTTAAAATCTGGGCTTTTGCTGGCCAGGGTAACAGCTCCAAGTTATTTTTTCGTATCCAATTGCGCACAACCCGCGAAGTATGAATAGGGGCGTTGTCCTTTAACAACAAAAATACATTATGAAAATGTTAATTCAACAGATCCCGAACTATTTTTGGAGAAAGTATAGTGAAATAAGAATACTTACTTGTTGGAAAATATAATCTTCGTCTGGATAAAACACTTCGACTGAAGGTTTCATAATAGTTTCCAAAATATCTAAATACGCAGCAGAATCAAGACGTCCATCGATAGCCCAACAAACTCCTGGACCCCGCGCGCTAACCCAACCCCACACATTCACAGAGAAAATAACCACTTCGTTTTTAGGACATATGTGATTATTTTCGTAACGAGTTCCTTCCATTCTAAAAACTTTTAGTGGTCCATCGTTGCGGCTATTGAACGTTTTTCGTCGCTAAAAATCACTCGATTCCAAAATTCCAAAGGTTCGTTCACATATCGCCTTGCAAATTCCAGACGACGTCTCATATTTTCGTCACTGAGAACTTCTTTATACTTCTTTTATTCCCATCTCCTTTAATCTTTTGTGCAGTTATACGGCATCCGGGAAAATGTGTATCTGCTATAGCCCTGGAGTATGTAGCAAATGGTTGTTCTGTTACGTAATGAAACAACTCGAGATCTTGAGCACGTGTAGATACTTTAGGTCTACCACTTTCGATGGCTCTTTCAAAGTGTGTTCAAGATTCCATTTTACTCGGTAATGCCCTACGGTGCTTTTTGGTATATCTAACATACGTGAAATTTCACGCACGCTATCAAGCGCTTTCAAATCAGCACCGAGATGAGGTGGCATTTTCACAACACTTGAAATTTTAAACTAAAATGGAATTTACATTTTACTTTATTTATTGGTTCACACTACCCCTTCTCAAACAGTAGGTAATTGTTTATTTATTACATACTTCTAATGACCAATGTAACAACCCTTAGAGCAATATGACTCAAAGGAAGTAAATTAAACAAGCAAGGATATTCTATTGTTATTGAAACTTATTCATAAAGTAAAAGCCATTTCCTTATAATGCTAATGGACAGGATTTTCTTTTAAGTATTAAGATTACAATAGAGGACTTATAAACTTTCGAAAATATCTAATTATAAATATTTACACTGCAATTGCGCTTTTTCCTTAATAATTTCTTAGCAATAACATACACGTTCTTGGTTTTTAAGTTGTCATAAATTTGATATGATATAAATTTGTGTTTCTAATATTACATCACAAACTAATCTTTATTCGCCAAAAATTGTTGCTTAAGTTGTAAAGCTTCGTACACACCTGAACAACAAACCGAGCAACAAACATAACAACGAACCGAAAGTCAAACAGAACGACAAACGATCTTTTATGATTTCCACAATCCGAACAACAAACGGAACGTTTGTGCTGTTCCCATAATTATTTTCAGTAGTTTTCAGTTCATATATATTTATTATTGAGAAGAGAAAATTGCGGAAAACAAGAAGATAGTGCCAACCAAATTTTTACGCACAAAGAAGAGTAAAAATTATAATTTACTTCGCTTTTTTTTTTTATTTTGAAATTTCCCGCCCAAATGATGCTAATAGGGACATCATTTTTTCTTGCATTCTTAAACACTGATTAATTTAAAACATTTTTCTTCTGTCAACTCCATAATATTACCTAAAAACACAACAAACCCACAAAAGGGAGGACAAAAATAAATAATTTAATTCTCCCGCATAAGTTTGTTCGCCGTTTTGTTTAGATTCGTCCAACCTGCAAACGCATTCGCGCGCATTTTCTTTGATGTCGGAGAAAAACCGACAAGTTGCGGGAACGCCGCAAACCGTTCGTGGAACAATCAGGACTTGCGAATCTGTTCTAAAATTCGTACGTAGCACCGTCCAAATTAATGTTCCGATTGCCGTTCGGTTCGTTGTTCTGTTTGTTCCTCGGTTTGTTGTTCAGGTGTGTACGAAGCTTTACAATAAGCATATTAATATGAACTATATCTTATGAAAGGAGAGTTATGTAACTATAATTAACGACTTAACGTTACGTTAGTAGATTCCATTTACTATTTACACATATTTTCTTGGAACATTCGATAATTAACTATCGGGATATGATGACCCTATACTTCGCAGGTTGTGCGCAACTGGATACAAGCAAATAACTTGGAGCTGTTACCCTGGCCAGCAAAAGCCCAGATTTTAACATTATCGAAAATGTTTGGGCTCGAATACTTGCTGTTATCCGAAGACAACAAGGGCCAAATTTTATACCAGTAAACCGTAATGCACTAATTG